>KZ559629.1:0-43586 GCA_002850765.1 Aspergillus taichungensis
CCTTTCTCCCGTCCCGTCCCCTCTCGGATTTGCTGGCTTCTCACCGTCCGGTCTGCTCATCCTGACTCGACGGTGTGATCATGGCGGAGTCCGAGAGGTTGCCTGACCCCCACGGTCTCGCTGGTTCCCGCATTGCCCAGGATGACGAGGTGGCCTCGTCTGCCTCGCGGCGATCGGCCCATGAGGGCGGCATGGTCGAACGGACACGTTCGTCGGTGAAATCTCTCCCTCAGCCAACTCATGCCTCGCCGATGCCCAAAAACTTGCACGCCGTCTCCGGTCCTCCGTCGACTACCAATTCCGCCTTTTCCTCTCGCGAATCCTCCCCCGTCCGCGCCTCTTCACGTCCGCATCCTTCCTCTACAACCTCCCGCATCCCGTCTCTCTCCCGCCAAGGCAGTCAGGAGCGCGGCAGTCTCCAGCGTTCCGCCACCGCTCCCACCGCATCGCCAGGTCCAGGGCCCGCCACACCCGCTGCGCCGCGGGCATCGTCCCAGACCCCCAACAAGCCTCCCGTCCTCACTCCGCCTACCCATGACGAACCGTCCCCCGACCTTCCCAGCCCGGACAAATCCAACATGCCGTTCTGGGGCTCTCCGCGGAAATCGGAGGGTGAGCCGAATATGGCCAACACGTCGAGCAAACGAACCGCCCCCGAGGACCCCGCCGCTCGGTCTGATCGGAGCGGGCCTCGTCCCGTCAACCGAAGTCCCGCGGCGCCCGGCTCCGCCCTGGAAACCGTCCAGGAGATGGCCAGCGATCAGTCGACGCCCTCGACGGAGACGATCTTGAACCAGCCGCTCCCCCGCGAGCCGGACCTGCACAGTATCGATGAAGATGCCACCCCCACGTCCGCCGCCAAGCACCCAGTCGAGAGTGGCAGCGACAGCGGCGGCAGAGACCCCGAACAGACGGCCGAGAAACGGCGCCGCATCTCGTCCGCCTCGAACCGGGCCAACACCCTCCTCCCAAAGCGGTCGTCCACCTCCCTCAGCGGCCCCAGCGGAGCCCGCGCCAAACCCACCGATGGCTCCGTGCGCAACATGATCGTCGAGACCGAGACCGTCAGCTCCATCCCTCAGGTCTCCTTGGGCGTCGCCACCGGCGACCGGACCAGCGCCGGTCGGGGCGACCCCGCTGGCACCCTGCGGATGAAACCCAGCACGGAAACCATCCGCCCCAAACGAGAGAAACGCCGGACCCGCAAGCCCGCCGCACTGTCCGGCGGCGCCCCGTCCTCCAAGGCCGACTTCTTCGAGGCCAAGGTCGCCACCGCCGTCGACGAGGCAGACGTCTCCGATTCCGACGAGACCTTTGTATACGAGTCCAACCCCCCCGACCCTTACCCGGTCCGCCAGCACCGCTACCACTCCCGCACCCCCAGTGCCACCTCCATGGCCAGTCAGGCAGATCAGCTGGCTGGCCGGGCGGGGCGCCCGCTGCGAGATCCTGGCCACAGTGTCACGGGCAAACGGAGCATGAAGTTCACCAACAACGTGTACAGCACCACCACCGACGGCGATCCTGGAGAGGAGAGCGCTCGCAGCTCCCGGATGGACGGTAGCGGCAACCACACGGCGCGTCACCATCATTTCGGCCGGTACGGCCGGAACTCCCTGTATCCCTCCCTCTTCGACGGGGACGGCGCGGGGTCCCCGCCATGTACCAACCGCGCCAAGTCGCCGCGTCATTTCCCCGGAAACGGGATGCGAACGTCTCGCCCCCTGGCATCACGCCCGAACCCCGGCTACCGCTCGCTCCACGCGGCCAAGCGCGCCGGTGACCGGTACGGGTACGACTTCGACGCGGAGGGCGCCGACGACGAACGCACGCCGCTGGTAGGACGCTCCGCGCGCGGGCGCCACGGCACGCGGCGCCCCAACAGCGCCAGCTTACGCCAGATGGAGTACATGCAGCAACGGCACCGCGGGTACTGCTCCCAATCCGGGCTCTGCGTCATGGTCGGCCTGCTGCTCCTGTTGGTGGCGAGCGGAGCGGCCACCTTCCTGATCGCCGTCACCAAACCCCTGGTGGATGTGCAGGTGCTCGCGATCCAGAATGTGTTATCCTCGGAGCAGGAGCTCATGCTCGACCTCAGCGTACAGGCTATCAACCTCAACCTGTTCCCCGTGACCGTGGACGACATGGACGTCAACCTGTTCGCCAAGAGCCGGTTCGTCGGGTCCGACGCGTTCTGGCGGGATCCCGGCTCGCATGAGGATCTCCTCCCTCGCCCCGAGCACAGCCGGCGACGTGTCGAGCGGGCTCGCACCGCCCGGGGTGACACCAACCCCAACAACGGCACGGCGGGCCAGCCGACGGATCCCACGCTGACGGTGCGAGCGAATGGCGGCGTGGACAAGGGTACGGACCCGATCGACTCGGATCCCGCCGGCGATCCCCAGACGATGCTCCTCGGCCGCGTCTTCCGGTTCGACTCCCCCTTGGCCTTTGAGGCGTCGCCGTGGAACCACCTCGCCTCTACATCCAAGGGGCAGATCCGTCTCCCGCGGCCGGGCAACAAGACCGAGGAAGGCGGCACGGAGCGGTGGGAGCGCGTCCTCCAACATCCGTTCGACCTGATTGTCCGCGGGGTGATCAAGTACCCGTTGCCCTTGAGCTCGCGGTACCACTCCGCGTCAATCAGCTCCAGCGTCCGCGTCATCCCCGACGGGAAGGGCGGGGACGGGGAGGGGGACGAAGACCCCGACCACGACCCCCCAACGAATAACACGGTGGTGCTCATGTCGACTCATGTGTCCAAACGGTCGAACCCACCGGTACCCTCCGCGCTGGACTCCGTGCGAGACGTTCTTGGCCGAACAGCCCGTTTCTTCCAGGCTTGACAAATGCCATGCCTTGTGGATCCTGTCACGGGCAATAATGATGTTGTTTATCTGTTTTTTTTTTTTTTGTTTTCTTGTACCGTACTGTATACCCCCATCTGCGCCGATTCACTTCTCACTTCCCCACTTATCTCGCACCCATTTTTCAACCCAACCTCTAACCACTCCCTCGCTCAACATCATCCATCCATTCCCTTTGTCTCCTATTTCCTCTCCTCTCCTCTCCACCGTTTCCTCTCACTCAAGTCCATCCACCCACCGACCCTACCTTCCTTATCTCAAATGACACGTGACAACGATCTAAACAAGTAATATCCACGAAAACGGCCTCCAAAAAGAACAAATAGCATGGCATGGCATGGCATGGCATAGCATGGTATGGCAGATGAAATGAAAGGAACATATTTTTCTTACCTCTTTATTTGTATATGTGTGTATATGTGTGTGTGAGTGTGTGGCATTGATACGGCGCTTTTTTTCCTTCCCATTTTTTCCTCACTTGAACAGAGATCTACGATCTAGTATAGTATAGATGTGTGGTGGCTGATGTATAGTGTATAGTGTATTTCGGGTTTGCATCTTCGTCTTGTATATACTATAATATTTCTTCTTATTTCTTAAACTCCAACTATAACTTCCGCTCTTATTAACGGTGTAGTTAGGTTTCCACTCGTTTTTCTTCCCTAGTTATATACTACATATCTCCTCGTTGGATCCACAGTACTAGCTAATAGGGCTGAATATCAGTTACGTACGTACAATCCCGTTGCTAGTTCCTATCTAACGAATGATCCAAAACGTAAGTATTCATTCATTCTATTCAAAACATCAGACATAATTCATGATAAAAACCAATCATTCAACGTCAAATCATAGTGTTCACAGAGAAGCAAGACAGTCCATCCGTAGACATCATTATCGTTTTGAGATCGTCTCAAATCGTTTCGTTCGTGCATCATCAAAGCATTAAACCATGTTAAACAAAACAAAGCAATAGGCCATCTAAGTCGTCAACAGCATCAAGGAAAGAAATTATGAAACAAATGTCACAAGCAAGGAACAGATAAATCAAGCAAATGCACGGTTGATCCCCCGTAGCAGATCTTGGAATTGATCGGCCAGTGGATCGTCCCCGGGCTGGGGAAGAAGTCGGCCCTGCGTGTCGAATCGGTCAGGGAGGTCGATGGTCGAGTCGGAGTCCGACGACGGTTCCTGGTCACGATCTGGGGGCCGATCCGGCCGGGAGGCATGGTGCTCGGACGACGAGTGGCGGCGACGCCGGTCAGATTTGCGTCGCCGGGGACGGTCGTTTCGCGAGTGCACAGTGGCGTCACTATCGTCCGTCTCGTAGCCGGGGTCGACGAAAGCAACCGACTTCGACTGTGGAGGCGGCTGACTGGTGCCGCGCCGTCTGCGCTTCCGGTCGGTTCGGGCACGGGGGACCCATCTCGGGGGATGCTTTAGACCTGGACAATCTTCGTCAGTGCCCGATCATGGAGCGACGTCGTCCCAGGACCCACCGTCGTTTGTGTGTTGGAATGCAGCGGGGGGAGTTGGCACGGTGGTACTCACATTCTCATCGGCCCGCCGGGGCCGGGGCGCATATGGTTCCCGCCCGCTGGGAGGAGCCCCCGCGTACGCAGGTTGCGGAGGGACCGCGCCCGGTGGAGGGACTGCACCCGGCGGGGGCGGATAATACTCGCCCGGGTAGTACGGAGCGGCGCTGCCAGCGGGACGCGGCGCGGAGCCGGGAGGCGGCGGCAAGGGACCGCCATTGGGATAGGCGTGGCTGTCAACTGGCGATCGCACAGGGGGAGAAGACGAGTAAGGGGGGGAATAGGGCGAGTAGGGCTCCGAGTAATACGGGTCATCGTGCGTGTCATAGCGTCCGTCATCGTCGTACCCTACACAGAGTCGGTTGTCAGCTGCTGGGTCGGTTGAAAGGGGGAGGAAAAGCGAAAAAGAAAACTACTGACGTGGTCGAGACCGAGACCTCTCGGACTTCTTGCGGTCCTTGTGCTGCGAATATTTGTGGGCGCCATATCCGACGCCGGCGGCGGCCAGCGCCGCCTCCGCAACGCTGCGAGAGCGGCTGCGATGCTTGCGACGTCTACCCGAGTCAGAATCGGACGAGCTTCCACTGTGGTGCCGACCCCGCCCCCGGCTGCGATGGCGGTGGCGCGAGGAGTCGGCAAAGGAACCGTACGGGCTCGCGGGGCGGCCGTAGTAGTCGGCCGCGGGAATACTCCCGTGGACCGGGTCCTCGCCGTACTCGATCAGACCGGGCGAAGCCCGCGCGGCCTCAGGGTAGTACTTCTCGGACGGCGCGCGGCTGCGGGAGCGCGAGCGCGAGCGCGAGCGCGAGTGCCGTGCCTCTCCGTGCCGTGACTCTTTCCGGCCCTTCTTCTCCTTGTTCTTCTCGTACAGACCCGTGGCGGCGGCGGTGCCCAACCCGGCGGCGGCGATCGGGAGCACTTGCCGCAGTCGGCTCTGGGAGCGGGAACGCGAGCGATGGCGGGGACGCGAGCGGCTGCGGGCTCGATCCACCAAGCCCGCCACGGCAGCCCCGGCCAGGCCGGCGCCAGCCATGTGCTTGCGCGCTTGGGAGCGGCTGCGGGTCTCGTCCTCAGGGGAGTGGCCGGCGCGGGACGCGGAGGACCGACGGTGCCGGGAGCGACTGCGTCGGTCGTCGGTCGACTTCTTGCGAGCCAAGGCGACCGCTCCGGCGATGGCAGCGGCGCCGAGGCCCAGTTCGGCAAAGGTTCTCGCGCGGGAGCGCGAGTGGGAGCGGGAGCGGGGGCGGCTGTGGCGCGACTGGCTGTGCGAATGGTGGTGGCGATGGCGACGGTGCGAACGGGAGCGGCGGTCCTCGTCGAAGGAGTGGGCGCGATGGCGGCTCCGGCTGCGATAGTAGTCCCGCGCGCGGGAGGCGGCACTGACGGCGACCGCGCCCAGGGCACCGGCGCCGACATCGCGTCCGATGCGGCCGATGGCGTCGGACTCCTCCTCCTTGCCCTCCTTCTTCCGGCGCTGGCGGAGCAACTCGGCGGCGCCGACACCGACCAGGGCGCCCTCGGCCATGTGACGGTGATGATGGGGATGGTCGTCATGGTCGAAGCCATCCTTGCGCACGTAGACCATGCTGTCGTCGCTGCTGTAGCCCTGGTCGTCCCGGCGACGGGTGGCCTGGGAGACGGAGTCGCTAGGGCTCAGCTCGCGGCGGAAGCGACGGTCATCATCATAGTCGCGGGCCCGGCGGTGATAGGAGTAGGCCGAGTCGCGATCCAGCTCGGACCGCTGGACCATCTCGTAGTCGGACTCGCGCGGGTGGACGTAGATGGGACCTTGATTGACGATTACCGGGCGAACCTCCCGAAACCCCGAGGAGTGACGATCGGGATCAAGGTACTCAGAGTACTCACGTTCACGTTCGTAGTAGTCCCTCTCGGCGTAGGGGCGTGCGTCGTAGTCACGATCGTAGCGCGAGGCCATGATGGGATCGTCCGATCGACGGATAACCAGATCGCGATCGGAGTCGTCTCGTCGACGGAAGAAGTCGCGATCTCGGTCTCGGTCTCGGTCGTCGTCCGAAGGGATGACGTAACGTTTGACAGAGACGGCAGAACGAGGCTCGTCCCAGTTTCGATCCCGGTCGGGTTCTCTGTAGATGTATGACATGGTTTAGAGCGGGGTGGTGGGATGGATTCGTAGCGATGGTGTTACAGGCGGATGAGGGGAAGAGAAAAAAAGTGTAGGAGAGTGGGACAGAATGAACAAACGAAGGAGGGGAACAGGTAGTGGAAGACAGAACAAGACACTAGAGAGGGGCAACTGGGAAGCCGGTGGAGAGCGGGGTTCGTAGTTCAGCTGGAACCGGGCCAAGCAATGGACGAATGAGTTGGATGAAGTGCACCACGGCTCCGATGTGGTTGGATACAAATTTAGGATACAGTAGAGTGCAGGAGCGAGAGATGAATCGACAGGAGTAAAATTCTAGAGACAACGATGGGCGATATTGAGAGAGAAAGCAAAGAGAGGACAGCGATGATGCAACAGCAGCAGGCGATTAGAGGCGTGAGATTTGCCACTATAGTAGTGGGGGGAAGGCAACAGTGAGATGACACTAGCAGATGATGGATGATGAGTGGATGATGGGGTGTCAAGATGGAAGATGGAAGATAGGAAGTGAAGAGGGAGACGAAGTTGAGGATGATGAAGAGATGAAGAAGAAGAAGAAGAAGAAAGAGAGAAAGAGAGAAAGAAAGAGAGAAAGAAAGAGAGAGAGAAGAAGAAGAGAGTTGGAGGGAGAGCCTCAGGAATGACTTACCACGTGAGGGTTCTAGCCTTACAAACAAGGAGATCGTCTTTGATTGAACAGACAAATAGAAGATGAATACAGATAGAAGATAGATAGGATGTAGAAGGTAGATCGAAGACAGATAGAAAATAGAAAGACAGAAGACTCAAAAGAAGATAGCTCGAGAAGACAAGACTTATATAAAAGGGGCAAGATTGATTCATTCATTCATCATACCTCTTCAGGACGCCCCCCTGGTTGGTGAGGCTGCGCCCGGTTTGCCCATCATCAGTAAATGCCTTCTTTGATCGGTACAGGTACAACTGGGTTTGCCCTGATACTGATCATGTGGGGAGATCTCGGGGTGGTCCCATGGTTGACGGATCTCAACGCGTGGGATCGATGCTACCATGGAAGAGGACGGGTGGCTCCTCTACTACCGACGAGTTTGATATTAATCAACCTCTACATTTACATCTACAGAAGATACAAGACAATATTGAATCCCCGATGGATAACTAGAACCGCCACCATTCCGCAGTGTAAGACAAAAGAGGCCTCGTCGTCATTCTGTCATCATGGCTTGACTAAACGCCACTATTCCAGGCTAAACCTCACATTACGTAGTTCTGTCCTAACTCACAAATGGATTTTTTTTTCCAAAATCAATCAGCCTATCACCTCCACGTGTTCCTCCCCCGGCTTCAGTCTCCCCGTGTCACTCTGCATTCGGTTCTCTGGCTCGTCTGAGTCCACCACTTTGTCTCCGAATGAGGCGGCGATTTCCTCGAGGGTTTTTCGTTTGGTTTCGCTGTTGATGTTAGTTTCACGACAGGAAAGAATATCGATAACCCGATGGAAAGAAAGAGGAAAGCTGGGAGTAACATACGGGAAGTAGAAATAAGCCACAACCAGGAAGAAAGCCGAGCATACAACGAAAACGTAGTAGTAGTTTTCGTGAATATTGGCAAATGCACTGGGCCCGGCTTCGGTGACTGTTTTATATAACAGTTAGCTTGTTCCTTTCTTTTTCTCCTACATGTCCAAATTCAAAAACTGGGTAGAGACGCACTGGCAACGTTGACAATAAAGTGAGACGCCGCTGCCAACCCCATCACTTTGCTTCGGAGCGCAATGGGGAGTACCTCAGCCCCATAGAGCCAGGTTGTGCTGTTGAGCATGCCATCTGTACAGATTAGTCAATCCATACGTTCCAGATGAATCATCAAATCATGCTACTCACAGTAGGCAACAACGAACAGATAGATCCCCAAGATGGCGAACCCTTTGCCCACGCGGTTATCAGTATGTTGGAACTCGCGCTGCATCACGGCGGCATATATCTCGATCAGGACGATGCCCCCCAGTCCGGACAGGATCATTCTGCATTTTCGACAACGTTAGTGAAAAACAAACAAAAAATATATTTGCCATGTTGAGGCTCAAAACGAGATGGAACGTGGAATGGAGTTGAGGACGTACTTGCGACGCCCCCATTGGTCAGTCAGGTATTTCGTAGTGAGGCTGTTCACGACGAAGGCTACGGTCCCATACACGGCCGCCAGGGCAAGGACACCATGGGGGTCGATGCCGAGAGATTTATAAAGAATTGCTGGGGTTTGTCAGACACTGAATATCTAGATCCAGGAGATGGCTCACTTTGGTAATACTGTGCATGTCCTGAGTCAGTCTCTATAGCATCTCCAGTAGAAGGGGGAGAAAAGTACTCACCTGAATGACATTGACACCAGTCAAACTAGTCATAGTCTGCACAGCGATAGACCTAACCGCCGTCAGCACAGCACGCTCAAAACCAACCGAACAACTCACACCAGCACCCGATGCCGAAACACACGGAAAATCTCCCGATAAGACATGATTTCCCTCTCCTTCTCATACTCGATCTGTGCCAGCATCAGCGCAAACTCCCTGTGCACATCCTCCGAGTGCAAGTCCCGCCGGATCCGGGTGAACTCGCTGCGCGCCTGCTCGATCTGACCGCGCCGGATCAGATGGCGCGGGGAGTTAGGCATGAAGGTGATCAAGCCCAGGAACATGATGATGCCCCAGGGGATCTGGATCCCCAGCGGCAGACGCCACTGGACGGGGCCGTACGGGGCGAAGCTGCAGGCGTAGCCGACCCAGTTGGAGGCCATTGTTCCGAAGGAGATTCCGCACCCGGAGATGCCTCCGATGAGGCCGCGATAGCGGGGGTCCGAGATCTCGCTGAGGTAGATGGGGACAGTGGCGACCATGCCTCTGTTTCGGTTAGACCTCCTCCTACTGAAGGACAACACTCCAAAGCATGGAAGGATAGACAGACTCACCCCACGGCAAAGCCAGCCAGCACACGACCCGCAAGGAACATGCCAATATTGACAGAGGCAGTTTGAATGACAGTCCCGATTGTGACAATGACGCACATAAGCTCCATGAAGCGCAGACGACCCAGTCGATCCGCGATCAACGTCTGCATGAGCGCGCCGACCGCTTCGCCAGCAATATAAACCGCGACGACCTACATCGATTTAGATGATACATCGCCGATCGAAGAACATGCGGTCACATACCGCCCCCGTCAGACCCTTGGACGGATTATCCATATAATCAATCCAGCTTTGATGGGCAATGGCTGGAGAGAGTTGTGAGTCTTGCAATCCATCTAACCGTTCTCATGTACACGTACTAGTAGTCGCGATCCCCGTATCGAAACCCTGAAGTCATTTGCACCATGAGTAAGAACACTAGAACTGCGAACGAGACACTATCAGGGGCATCAGTCCTTACAAACAGAAATGTCCCGATGGCCGCAAAAAAGGCGACCCCGAGAGCGTACCAACCAGCCATACTGTCCTGATACAACCAGAAGATGAAGGTACAGATCACAAATCACCGATGGCAGACACTCCGACCAAAGACCGACCCGTCAGTATTTATACGCCAACTGGACACATCAGATCATGCCGAGGGTGGATGGCGATAGACACGGGATATTGCATCGACTATTGGACCACCCTCTCGGAGGATCGCCGACCCCCACGGGGACGAGGGTTTACGAGCCCAACAGGGGAAGGTTAGGGTCCCTTGCTGGATTGAGGAATCTAGGGTGCTGTTTCCCCGCAGTGAGCTTGGCTGTTGTATCCCCACGTCATTTTGATTGAGGGGTCTATAATTCTCCGAAATATAGGATGATCCTTTGTACTCGTTGTTAGACTGTCATTATCATCTAGGTTGATGGATGGAAGGTGTATAGACAGGGGTGGGTGGTTGATGCAAGACTGTAGACATGGGTGGGGAAATCGGGTAATAGCCGTGATCGCCAGTTTACACAAGCACTAGGTGGGTTGGGGTCATTTGGATAATGATTGATCAAGTACAGGATCAGTCCGTATCATGGTTATATCGATTCGACCAATACGTCTAGGCCAAAATGGAGGGGAATCCGTTCTACTATCAACCCATCCAAGTGAGAATCCAAGTGGAAAAATCGTCATCAACTGCAAGTCATTTATTCTTTTCTTTCTTGATATGAAATACTATTTCATTTTCTCCATTGCCAAAGTCATATGCCCACCGCCGGAGTAGCGGGGAGTGCAATGCAGGGAACCCAGAGCCGAACAAGAAAATCACGCGCTTAGAAAACCAGAGCAGCACCCTTGGTCTTCTTGTCACCACTGCAAGACAGTCAGTATCAGGTAATCCAGAGTGTTGGGTGTATGAAACATACCCAAGCTCGAAGTGCTTGCAGCGCTTCAGAGACAGCTGCTTCTTGGCCTTGCAGGCAGTGCACTCGAGACGCAGGACGATCTTCTTGGTGGTCTTGGCCTTCTTGTGGAAGACGGGCTTGGTCTGACCACCATAACCGCTCTGCTTTCGGTCGTAACGACGCTTACCCTGGGCGTACAGGGAGGCCTTTGAAGAGAAAACATCCGGATCAGTATGGGGTGTTCGCTCGTGTCGGGGGATTCGAGATGGGTGGTATTCACCTTGCCAGCCTTGTACTGGGTGACCTTGTGCTGCTGGTGCTTGTGGCAGTCCTTGGACTTGCAGTACGTCCGGCGGGTTTTCGGAACGTTGACCTGGTTGCGAGGGAGACAAAGATCAGCCTTCTGTGGGAGCAATTTCGCCTAGACGTCTCGTGCCGTCCGTCTTCCATATCCTGTGCATCGGAGAAATATTCATCGTCGAGAGAGCAGTCTGATTCATGGGTTCGGATCGCCAAGTATAGACGGGGGGGCAACGGTGTCGTATGTAGTGGATTTGCAATTTTTGAATTTTTTTCTGTTCCCCGATACCGATCGCACAGTGTGTCTGGTGCCGGTGCGGACTTGGCATGAACATATTCGAGAATGTCGCTGGAAGATCAAAGCACCCAAATTATCGCATCGCATGCTTCGTTCTCCCTTCTCTTTCATCCGACTTTGACTTTGAGAAAAAAGAATGTTTCCGCGTCGCTCCCCATCGTCGAAATGTGTGGTCGTTCAACCGCCTCTCGCCCCCAGGTCGTAATCATATACCGAACATCGTCTCCCATGACCAAATGTCGTTCTCTCGAGGGTATCTCTCCGATGACGCAGAAAATAGAGACGCAAACGATTCAACGGAAGATCAAAAGGGATATCATCCTTACCATTTTGACTGACTTGGCCGGATCGCAACGGTGCTGGTCGATGGTTGTCTCTTGTCGGAGAGGGTTCGAATCGGTCGGGCTGGCTGTGGGTTGGTTGTGTGGGATTTCTCTTCGCTTAGGCCCTATTCGGGTGCCGCCTAACCGCTTTGGGATGGACACCTCAGGCATTAATATCAGTCATCTCATCTTCCGTCTATTCAATTAACTCTGGATCTTTAATATTGATCTAGTCTTAAGTTAACCGGGCTTTCCGTGCTCTATCTATCAAGTGCGGTCCCCCGGAGCGCTGTCTCCCCCCCTCCATACCAACAGGTTCCCTTACACAGTTCCAACCCTTTCTCATGACACACCAGCCATTCAATAGGGGTTACCTTCGTGGATGACAAGACCCCGTCATCGACCGCCCAATATTTCTCTCGTAGGGCCCTATTGATCTGCTCGACTTTGTCCACCAGAGAAGCCACGTGATTCCGATCAACAACACCCCCGGTCTGGAACCCCTCTTGGGTGACAAAACGGGCGATGGTGATGTGTGCGCTGGGGTGGATATACCTAGGCTTCACCGGCAGACCCGTGTTCGTCACGCGACCGTACATGTCCCGCCGCAGGTGGTGGTAGGTGTATCCATCGTCCGTCCCCGCCACGGGAAGAAAGCTCAGCGCCATTGCCGTGTCGTCGTAGCTGACGGTCGGTTTGACCAGCCGTACCCGGTGCTGCAACGGGTAGTCGAGCAGCTCGGGCAAAACGCCGCTCCGTTCCAGGTGGGCGAAGCGAGAATCAATCTCCGAGGGCGTTTGGCCGCTGGCCATCTCGAGCACCGTCATGTGCAGGCCATCCTGAGGTGTCACCCAGATTGCTATCTTCGATTAGCCATCTGATGCGGTTTTTGTAGGTTGGGTTTGTCTCACTTGGAGCCACCTGTTGGATCTCGCGCTGCACTTCGGCCACTAGGTCGCGGATATGCTGCGGTGGTCGGGCGTAGATATTCAAATTGTTCCGCGGGTCAATGAAAGGCTCGTCGTGGCTGTCGTTTGAATGCAGCTTGCTGAGGATCTCATCGATTTGATAGCCTGGAAAGGCAGGGCTCAGGAGCTTCGTCTGGTACTGGGCATTTCGATGGGATCGGTGATTCTCGTATCGTTCTTGTAGTTGGGTCTGGTCATAGTTAGACTTCAGTTCAATACTTCCGCTCTGTGGGAGGGTAGTTACTGAATCATTCTGGCTCTCCACGAGCAGCTGGTCAAACGGGTTTATGCTTTGCAGTTCTGCATTGTTGGAGCCGGCTATGGTCATGTTGTATATTAGTTGTAGATTGATTGCCAAAGCCGTGTGATCTTTGCGCGATGGGATATCGAACGCCAGAGTAATCAAACACGTCTAGATGAAAGTCTATAAAGTCGTCCCTCTTATCTACTCAACCATAAAGATAACTCTGAAGATAACATGAATGTACAGCAAACCAGACCCAAGCTATATACTAACCGCAGCAAACCAGCCCCCGCCCCACCAAAACCGGCCAACCCCACTAAGGCAACGACAAGCAAATGAATGGAGGAAGCTTGCCGTCATCATCATCTGTCAGTCAACCACCGTCATCTCCCACCTTCCCTCTCACTCTCTTCTCCCCTTCTACCTCCATACTCACTATCCACTCCCGCCACAATGTTGATCAAGTGAGTTCGATCCCCACCCTCCGGTTCTTGCGCGACAAGCCGATCCCGTCAACCACCTCCTACCACAGACCATACCGAATCAATCATGTCCCGATCCAAATAGACCGCTGACCCCATCCGCACGCAGAGTCCGTACCCTGACCGGCAAGGAAATCGAGCTGGATATTGAGCCTGATTATAAGGTACTACCTACCTGTCTACCTACCTCTCCACCTCCCACGATCGATAGAGACCTGGTCGCGTCACAGCCAGCTCTCTCCCTCTCTCCCTCTCTCCCACGAGCCTCATCACACCCACCACAAGGCTGAACTGCCCTCACCTCCACCTTTCAACAACGGAGAAAGAAAACCACACAACTAACACGAAAATTTCCATCCCAGGTCTCCCGGATAAAAGAGCGAGTCGAAGAAAAAGAGGGCATCCCGCCCGTCCAGCAGCGTCTGATTTTCGGCGGAAAGCAGATGTACATACCTCCCCGCATGCGTCTTCCGGAAGTACATATAGATAAATATATATGCTAACGCTCGCTCTCTTTCTTTCAACAACAGGGCCGACGATAAGACCGCCTCAGAGTACAACCTAGAAGGCGGCGCAACCTTACATTTGGTTCTTGCTCTGCGTGGTGGATTCTAAATTGGTGTCGTTCGCTCATTGTTGACTGTGAATGACTCTCGGGACTGGCGAGGACGTACGTATACGAATATGCGTGGTTGAAAGGTGGATAAATCATTGTTGGCTAGGTGGTGATCGTGGAGTCTAGGAAGCAAGCAAGCAAGCAAGCGTCTGTTTCGTGAATGAGAAGCACTGCTTAGTTTGAATCAGCGATGATGTTTTGTCTCGCGGGCTCTCAGGCTGGTCTCCTGATGGGTTCGTTTGTTCTGTCGTCGTTGTTGTCGGCGGTGCGCTATTGTTGTTTGTACGCCGGTGCAGTAATATCAGACTATGTTTTATACATACATACCGAGGAATGGGGGCTGCCGTATGGCAGGGGTGCTTGGTGTAGAGTGAGGATAGGTTTGACTGGTAGTATTCAATATTTCGAGAACAAGGGCAGATATGTGCTGTGCTATCCTTGTACTATCTGTCTAGTCCGTACCCTATCCAAGTATGACAACCCACGAAGAATAGATACCCTGCCAAAAAAGAATAAGATGACCCGACTCCATGTCCAATGCCGATGCGCCGTAGCTCTAGACCAAAAGGAAAATATAATAAGAACTGAAGGATAAGAACCAAAATGATAAATGGCAGTCGCCAAAACACCAGAACCAGTCACGCCAACATCATGTCATATGCTGTTTGGTGATGTATATACTCTCAGGTCACCCTCTTCTTCTTTGGCTGTATGAATACACTCGGAGCTGCTCGCTTGCGGGCCATGACGGGTCGAGGGGGAGATTGGGCCTGTTGAGGGGGCGACTGCGCCCGTTGAGGGGGGGATTGTGCCTGGGCTGACGACTGGTCCACCCGGGGGGTCGGGGTGTTTCGGGTATGTGTAGAGCTGCTGGGGGCAGATGGTCGCGATCGAGGCTCTGGGTTGGCCTCTTTCTTCGCGGCAGCTGGACCTGGGGCGGATGAAGGTTGCGGCCGTGGAGCGGGAGAAGGTATGGGCTTTTTGCCCGCGGCGATTCTTCGCAACCTCGCTTCTCTCTCTTGTAGATTTGGCGTCGCCGTAGGGGTGGGTCCTCTGCTGATGCTGGGACTGATGTGGTATCTCGACCGGCCAGGCGCGATCATAGCAGGCGACTCTTTCCGTCGAGTGGGAGGAGGGCTTTCGACCGGTCGCCGGTGCTCGTCGATCAATGATCGTGGGGCCTGTCGAACCTGTGTGGCTCGGTTGTTTAGGTGCTGCGTTGGGACAGCCAGGGCCGTGTTCCGCTTGGTCGCCGTGAAGATGCTACTCTTCTTCTTCGTTTCGTTTCTTGGCCCAAACGGATCGCTCGAACTGAATCCCGATCTTGGATTGTAGACCGGCGCGACGCCGCCCATTTTCCGATCGTACATCGCATACCGCTGTCGGGCTGTTGGTCGTTCTCGGGGGAGGGGCAGAATCCGTCGGTCGGTGACGAACTTGGCACTGTGTTTCGCCCGCTCCGAGTTGATGCCATCCAGAGCCATCTTCATCCTCTCGGCATCTTCGTCGACGGATTTTTGAACACTATCCCGGAGATTGCAGTAGATCTCATACCAGCAATCGGAATGTTCCGGCAGATCGTAGTCGTCCCACTGGGGGATATCGCGCTTGATAAAGTCCATCCATAGCTCATCATCGCAACCGGCGATTTGTGGCGACAGCAATTCCAAGGATCTCTATAGAAGGAGGCGCATACGTGGTCAGTTGCTTGTACTCCGACGCCGTACACGAGGGGGGACGCTCACCAGTTTCTCGGGGCTTTCTATTTTCAGGAGGAACGGACGAGCCAGCGAATAAGGGACATCGCCAATATCATTTAGATCTGGGAGGATATTAGCCAAATGACCCCTTATTCTGTTAGGATACCTCAAAAGGGACATATTGCGCACATTTCACGTTCCTGATTGCTGTGTTCGTGCACAGCTGCAATAGCGACGGGGCCGGCATTGTTCACGCTGGAAAGTCGCAAGCAACCGCAACCAAAAGGGGATAGCAAGAGTATTTATACCATGGTGAACAGGGGGGGTAGAGTGGCAGTATAAATAATAGTGACATCTAATAGAAGAAAAAGATCCACAGCACTGATTCACTGTAAGTTCATTATGACTTACTTCCGGTATAGTTGAGTAGTCGAAGTTCGACAGTTCGTCATTCATGGTCGGAGCGGATGATGCTCATCACATGATTCCATTGGCTGATCTGGTCTCTCTTTGTCCACCTCACTTTCCACCTCAAACACATCTCTCTGTCATTCCTCAACTCTCTAATCATATTAGATCGTGTTGGCGATCAGACTAACATTAGTTTTATTTTTCATGATGCTACGAATGACTTTCGCCATGAAGAAAGCTATCGATTGTCTAGCTAATATGGAAGCTAAAATGAAAACAAAAGAAACCAATAAAGGATAGGTATCATAGCAAACAAAGGAAAGGACTAGTGAAAGAAGCAACAAAGCAATCCAGTCTTACAACAGGGGGGGGACGGCATGTTTATGTTCATTGCGCATGGTTCGGACCATTAATATGATTCTTCGCCGGCATCTGAGCCATCCACGACGGAGGACTGATTCCGGTCTGCTCGTGGATGGTACTCAACAAAGGAGGAAGGCCTTGCATCAGGTTTCGGATCGACCCCATAGAGTCGGCGCTGCCTTCTCCATTACCTACAAGGTGGTCAGAACTTCTCTCGATGGATGAATTTCGAATAGCATACCTGTATTCCATGAAGTGATCTTAGGCTGGAGACCCTTAATAGCTTGGGCATTCGCCAGAGCCAATTTCTCATATGCGCCGGTCTCCAACATCTTAAACTGCAGGAAGGTTTGAGGTCCGCCGAGAACATCAACGAGCGCACCATAGGCCTTGGCCATTTCCAAGATTCCTTCGGCTTCTCGTTTCTGGTGGTGGAAGGTCGCATCCGCCTCTTTGCTTTGACGGTAGTCTGGGGAGGATTAGCTATCTACTCGTTGAGGGGCCTATCGTCAAACGTACAAGCTGCGTCCGCCTCCATCTTTTGCGTATACAGCGAAGCGTCGGCCGCTTTCTGCTGCTTATAGTAAGCAGCATCGGCGCTCTGTTGGGAGGACTCGCGTGCAACCTTGCTCTTAGTGACGTCGTTGGCGCGCAGGCGCTCCAACTCGGTTTCCGCACGCAGGGTCTCAACCTTCTTCTTGAGTTCCGCGTCTCTCATTTCCGTCTGGCGCTTGGCAGCGATCTTGCCCATCTCGACGCTGGAATCCAGCTCGGTCTGGCGGTTCATAAGCTCCGAGTCGGCCTTGGCCTTTTCGGCCTTCCGTTTGGTCTCGAGGACGGCGGTGTCGGCATCGATCTTGGAGATCTCTTGCTTGGTTCGCCCTTTCTTTTCGGCCTCGCCGATCTCTCCTCGCATCCGCGCCTCGGCTACATCAATCTTGGCTTGGTTCAGGGCTCCCTCGTGAGCCTTGCGACTGAGGAACGCAAAGTACTCGCTACCCGGTGTATCCTGGAGTTCCTTGACGTTGGCATTGTAGCTGTCATCCATCAGCGGCAGTCCCGGGCAAATCTTACGAACTCGTGGACTCACATGCACAGGCCAAACTGCTCTAGCTCCTTCTGAACATTTTTGATGACTGTCCACCAAGTCAGCAAACCATAGGTCGCGGACGGGTGAATGACGAAGACACACCTCTGTCCCTGAATTGCTGCCTCCCCTTAAAGATCTCTTCCATAGACATGCTAGACACGATCACGCGGGTCTCGCCTTCAATAATGCCTTTGATAATATCCTGCACATGGTCCCCTCGCATCTTGTGGGTCAAGTTCTTTGCCTTGGCGATGTCCGCCTCGTTGGTACTGCCGGACAGCAGCAGGGCATATTTGCGCAGGGCATCTTGTTTGTCTTCGGGGCCGATCGTAAATACTGCAGGCAGCGAGAACTGCAGCTTTTCCACCGTCATGGCTTGGAGGTTGAGACCAAAGTCGAATGGGGCTAAGGAGATTCTCACGCACTGCAGTTAGGCATTAGCATGTTAGCAAGGGTTTCATCATCGTCCGCGGTAGAACGTACTCGCTGCCATGGCATCACAATTGCCTTTTTGCAGAGGCGAATATCTTTGATCCCGGCTCCCGTGAGCACGAGATATTCGCTCGGACGAGCGATCGCATACCTACTGACGTGTTAGTCTGGCAATGACCGCAATAGAGAATATACCTACTTCATCTTGGGCGATATGTAGTATCTCCTGTCAATCTCGAGACTTTCTAGCTAGCTAGATTTGTTTTTTTTTTTGAAAAAGCAGCAAAAACACAATATTATGAATGAAATTGAAAAGACAAATTCCCTACGGGCAAACAGTCTTTAATACTCTACCCCCCAACCCCGTCACCACAACCTCAACATGACGCAGAGGCACACCAAAGCCGCAAAAACCAGAGCCTCGCCGGGCCCGAAAGCCTCAGGCACAGCCACTACCCACAAGCCTATGCCGCAGGCGTGATCATCTTGAGGTTCGTATTTTGTCACATCAGATTGGCCCGTCGTGCAGATGACTTGCCCGGGGCATGAGGCTGTCCGGCGCAGGGCACCGGGGCTAACAGCGCCCGATAAGCGGGTTCTAGCCAGGAATGGTATACTGCTGTCGCCTCACTTTGAGGTCGCGAATTGGTGATAGATCATCTTGTAAGTTGCTAGGCTTGGGATGTTTGCAATGTCCTAATTGAATGGGCGTTTCTTGTTGAAGGCTGGTGTGGTGGTGTTATGCTTTAGTTACGTAGAACTGCATTATATATACTACGGTATTGTACTTATGCCGAAAGACTCGATCACCCCAACTTACTGTATTATACATATTTTCTTCTATTATTTCTACTGAATTGACTTCTGGGCTTAATACGTCCATATATTTGGTTATAAACTCCGCTAATTAGACTGCATGGTCATGGGGGGACGTAGACCACTACTGGCATGAACAAAACGATGGTTTATACTCAAACCTTACTAATACAACTGCATAAGAATGGTACATCACATGACTGCTGATTAGCCCCGCCAAAGCAAACAGTGCAAACCAACATGGCCGATAAAGCATCACCGATGATGGCGGAGGGGCAATCTTCCCTTGTCCTTGTTGATATTGAACAACACTAACAGAAAACAATCATTTCTGACCTGGTGAACAGATACTTCTTAATCTGAGAATTGCAAGGTTAGTCTAGATCATTGTGTCTCTGTCTGATCACAAGTCATGTAAGCTTGAAGGTGATGGTTGAGTCCACTGCGGGTTACAACATCTCGACCATCTCTCCAGGATCAACCGAGTGACTACTGTGCACTGGAAGAGTGCTTATGATGACCTATAAATATACTCTGCTCTTTATCCCCCACCGATATATACCCTAGTCCCTTCCGGTCTCAGAGTACCAAGCACCGGCCCCATAACGCGCACATGACATCATTCCCTGGAGACACCACTCAAAGACGATAGTAGCTAACTTCCCAAGCTTGTCCACCTAAACACAGATACCGACATACAGACAATCAACATGGCCCCGCGCTCCCAGCTCGAAATTCACACCGCCTCCCTCGGCCGCCTAGTCAAGGAGGAAGCCTCCTACCACAGCGAGCTGAAAGAACAAACGGAGCGCATCAAGAAGCTGGAAGCCCAGACCGGGAACGACGACGAGAACAGGGAATACACATTGAACCAGGAGGTTGGTAGTTCCGATTGTCATTGTTACAGGGGGGTGTGGGGGGAGACTTCAAAGCTGAGATGAGCATGGCTAACTCTTCAACAGCGCATGGCTCTCCAACAGACCCGGAATGTCCTTCCTAGCTTGAAGCAGAAGATTGAAGAGTCGATTGCTACGCTTGATGGCTTGTTGGTGAGTACTGAACCATTTTTATCTCGCTTTGTGTAAGTGAGCGTGTGCTGACTTTTGTAGATTGAGGAGGGCAAGAAGGGATCGGAGAGCAATGTCGAGCACATCAATGCGGCCAAGGAGGTGATTTCCAAGGCGAGGACCGCGGAGCGCGAGATCGCTTAGATTGAGTGTTATACGGCATATGTCTAGTTGGAGTATCGCTACCTATGTCTACATACCAAACCACCGCGGAACCATGTCCGCCTTAATGTCATGTACTAGTGCGCCAAGTTTGATTCGAATTGTAATTTATTAAAAGTACCCTGATTTTGCCAACGCTTCCAAAATTCAATATAAACTCCGAGACTCCACGAATGCATGAGGTTGGTCGTCACGTAGTGGTATCCATCTTGTCCGCTGTGCGGTCATCCTGCGCTTCCTCCCCTTCTTCCAGCTCGTGCTCATCGGCCGTCACTTCGCCCTCGTCCACCATGGTGGCGTCCTCCTCGGGAGACTTCTTCTTCTCGTCGCCCACGGTAGCCACTTGCCTCAACGGCGAGGCAGCCCCCGCCGGCACGTTCACTCGGTCCGGGTGCAAGGAGAAAGGGGACTTCCCGGCTTCGTCCGGCCCCGACAGCGAGGGCGTCACACTGTCGGTATCCGGGCGGGGCGTCGTCGCGCCGCTCGACTTGCCCTTGGAGGCAATATCGCCGTCATCCGCATCCCCACCGTCCTGCATGCCCTCCCTGCGCTCGACCTCCTCCTTCTCGTCCCGGATCAACCGCCGCAGCTGCATGCCCTCCTCGACGATGCGACCGAACTGCTCCCTCCGCTCGGACCAAGTCGTCGCGTAGTCCTTGCTCTCCTTCTCCAGCTCAGTGATCTCCGTCCGCAGCTTCTGCAGATTCGCCTGCTGATCCTCCCGCGGCTTGAGCAGCCGGTTACTCGTGATCTTCTCAGCCAGATCGTCGTAGCTCTTGCGCAGCGCCAGCAACCGCTGCGCCTCCTGCAGCTGATCGCGCAGCTCCGACGTGTTCTCGCGGACAGACTGCATCGTCGACAGGATGCGCAGCTTCTCCGCCGCGTACCGCTCGCGTTCCTTCTCATTGCTGACGAGCAGGAACTGGATGCGCGCGATGCTGGCTTCAAACGCCGCGCAGTCCAGCGTCACGTCTTCGCGGAAGTAGCGCCATTCCTCCAGTCGCTTCTGTTTCTCGGCTTCGGCGGCGGCGGCGGCGTCTTCGTCGGTTCCGTCGGGCGGAGGCGTGGGCAGGAGGGTCGCGTGCGAGACGACGAGCGAGTCCGGGTGTAACAGGCGTTTGGTGATTCGCTTGAAGGGCTTTTCCTCGACGTTTAACAGGCGCGACTTGTGAAGGTTGTCTGGAATGAGGTTAGCGTTGGAAGATGGGTGATGCATGGATCGGCCAATCCTCACCTTCGTCGGGTTGATCCAACAGCCCGTACGATGTCATGATGAGTGGTCACCGTCCACCTCCTTGGTTGACGTGAATAAAGGAAAAAAGAAAAAGAAAAGAAAGTACCAAGTGGCGAGAGAGAAGTGTGTTGTCGGGGGCCGAGGAGAGGTAGGGGGACCGCTTGAGAAAAAGACCGAAGCGGTCGGGGGATCATCCGCGCCAAGCGGGAACATTTTCTAGTCTTTTTCCTTCTTTCTCCAGATCTATTCTTGTCTTCTCCGTCATACCTCCAAGTTGAATGCTTAACCATTTGACTCTTTGCGCCCCCCACCCCCCTGTCTGGCCTTATAATTGGGTTGTCTCGTAGGCTAGCTTGTTTATTATATTTTTTATTATCTGTTTTATTTCGTTTCTCTATGGTTTGCCACGAACCTTAACAATCAGAGCTCTCTCCACGTTAGGCGCCTTTGCGCGTAGTCCCCCCACCCCATTCTTGGAGCTTACAGAATCTTACAGACCCCTTGTTGTATTTCTTCTTCATACATATTCCCTACTGATGGAAGTGGTGTGCTTGCTCGACTCCCTCGTGCGGTGTCTTGTCCCCTGGCCATGACGGAGATGTATTCGGGGCTCCATGTGGGCCAACGATTCGCCTCGTTGGAAGACTTCAAGGCATTGGTGCGCAATATCTCGGTGAGACAGCACTGGGAGCTACGGGTGACACGGAGCAATAAGAAGAGTGTGGTCATCGGGTGTCGCTCCTCGAACAATTGTTACTTTCGCGTGGTCTGTCGGGCCAACAAGAACTCGACCTATATCAGCAGCCTCCAGGATAGCCATAGCTGTCGACGGAGTACAGCGTCCACCAGCAGGACCCCAACCCGCTCCGAGGTGTCACATGTACGATTTCTGATGAACGAGATCCCCAAGCTGTTCGACGTGCGGGAGAGCATCAAGGCCCAGGAGGTCGTCGAGGCGGTCAAACGCTGCCATGGCTATGACATCTCCATGAGACAGGCCCAACGAGCTCTCATTCGATTGCAACAACAGCATCACCACCCGGGACAGCTGCAGGAGCAAGACGAGGGCGACGATGAACAGGAACCCCCGGACCCCCACCAGCCTCCCTCCGAGGGGCCCGGGGAGAGCTCGACTTACAGCGGGAGCGGCCTGTCCGGGCAGCGATGGGTTCCGGATCTCCAGACCGGCCTCGTCGATCCGAACTCCCTCCCTCAAGGAGATCTCCAACGGGGATCGACCATTTCAACCTCCCAACTACACGGCGGAGGCGTCCCGGCACAGCCCCCGATGCCGCACTCCCATCACGGCCAGCCAACCCCCCAAATCCTCCAGACGCCGGACATGCCGACCCACGACCCGACCGCTTTTGGCCACCCTGTGCATCCACGAGCCAACCCGCAACAAGCGCCCTACGGCGTGCCGAACCCAAACCATCCAGCAGCAGCAGCACCACCACCACCATCAGCAACCCATACGGCACGATCCAACCCCCAAGGACCGGCAACGGATAGCGGTCATCCCGCTGGCCCCCATTTCGTTTTGACGAACTTCAAGATCGAGTTTACGTGCACGACGTGCGGGGCCCTGAATCAGAGTTTCTTCCCCAACCAAGGCAATGTCACGGGTGGCAGCTACCTGTCCGCTCATGCTGTCTCGGAGCCTACGACGGTCGCTCGAGGCACCGGCCCGTTGACGCAAGCGGTGGCCGGCCACCATGGCGAGCGGGTGGACGACAGCCATGGGTACGGAGGGGACAATAGCGGGCATGCGCGCGGCGTCCAGTCGTCGTGGGCGGCCGGCACCCTAGACGTTCCAATTGCACCTGCACATACATGATGGGCTGCTACGTAGTGGCCCATGAGCCTTGTAACATCTGTCATCTGTCATCTGTCATCTGTCCTTAGGGGACTCTCTATCCTCCCAGTTCTACTTTCCCTCGATCAGCAGGTCTAGATCTTCCAACCAGAATCCGTTTCTTCCGATTGCGCACCACCCGCAAGGGTGACAGGGTCAGTGCATTTGCATTTGCATTCCCCGTAGTCCGTCCGTCAGGCTGATCATGATCATGATCGTGACAAGAGTAGGTTTCACCAATCGCCGTCCTCCAATGGGACCACTTACATTGATTTGATGGTTGCAAAGCAGGTCACCAACGACTGCAGATGATTCCAATATGAGCCGACCGTTTTGGAAAACGAAATGGGGCATTCGGTGTTCTTACAGTACATACATACATACATTGCATCCTTCGCATCTGTACATACATACAGACAGACAGACAGCCATACATACATGATCTCTTCGATCTGCATTGATGGATTGTCCTTGGGTATCAATCTTGTCTTACCGCCGTCTGGGCGATACCTTGAGCCTCACCGTTTTCATTGGGGGTGAAGCGCTCACTCCTCTCATCTCTTGCATGAGGACCAGTCTATACTATTATCTTCTATTCAACATCAATAAGTCTCGAGGGATCAGGCAGCGGTACAGCCATACCATACGAGGAAGAACAGCTGCAGCTGCGCGAGACAATAGGAAGATTTTTCATATCTCATCCATTGTCAGTGCCTTGCAGGACCGTGTAACTCTACAGGGGCGAGTCTCTTGTGGATGCCTCGGTTACCGGAATATCTCCAGCATCAGTTCTATCTGAAATGAAGCAGAATAGTTTTGTTGATACTTTTCATGATATTCGCGGTCGTTTATCGGAGGTCCGATCGATTGGTCTTTGACGCAAACGTCTCACTGATTAAATAGGATTTGATAAACTAGTTTAAAAATCAAGAGTCAAAGTATCATTACATGCTCTAACATAACCCATCAATTGACTGATGTAATAACCAAAATAGCGCCGTACATCCCCCAGAAACAATAGTGAATACCCAAACAGAAAGGGTGAGCGGACATCCGACGATCCACAACCGATCCCCTCCGACAACCTCCCTTCTCGTTTCCCCCCTGGACATTCTTTCATTTGACCGAACTGGACCCACGGCTGCCAATGATAATGGAGATTATCAAGTCCGTCCCTGTTTCCACGACGGAACTACCCCGAGAATCTTAATTGTGAACGTTAGGGCTGCGGTCGGCTGGTCGGGACTTCCGATGATTGTTTCGCTGCACTTGGGTTGATCCGATCTTCATGACTCAACTTGCGTGGGTTGTATTTATATGAGGATATACACTACTAATTCGTGTCTTCTATCTATCTTTATTTATCTTATATATTTCGTTTTGATTGCGTAAATATTAGGCCTGTTTGTTTCTCTACATATAAGAAAAGAGGAAAAAGGAAAAAGGGACAAAAAAAGGCCATCCAGAGTACATCCTATCTACATGTGGACCAACCCAGCACCATCCAGTTGAGAAACACAATGAACCGGCAACAAGCCGCCGAAAAAGCCCTCCATGATCAAACCAACATCCTCCCCAAGAGCCAACTCCTCGTGGTCTTCGGCGGCCTCGCCATCTCCCTCTTCATCTCCTTCGTGGACCAAAATGGCATCAGCGTCACCCTCCCCACCGTAGCCGCCGACCTCAACGCCGAAAACACCATCTCTTGGGCAGGCACCTCGTCCCTCATCGCCAACACCATGTTCACCGTGCTCTACGGCCGACTCTCCGACATCTTCGGTCGCAAGATCGTCTACCTGAGCGCGCTGGCCCTGCTCAGTCTCGCCGACCTGCTCTGCGGCCTGTCTGTGAACGCGCCCATGTTCTATTTCTTCCGCGGCCTGGCCGGCGTCGCAGGCGGGGGCATCACCTCGCTGACGATGATCATCGTCTCCGACATCGTGACGCTCGAGCAGCGAGGCAAGTACCAGGGGATCCTGGGCGCCGCGCTGGGTATGGGCAATGTGATCGGCGCGTTCGTCGCCGCGGCCTTCACGATGAGGTCCACCTGGCGCGGGTTCTTCTGGCTGCTCTCGCCGCTGGCGGCTTGCTGCGTGGCCGTGGGGTACTTTCTCATCCCGAACAACCACCGCAAGGATGACTTCCGGGAGAGTCTGCGTCGGATCGACGGGTACGGCATTGTTGCCTCGTCGATCGGTATCATCTTCCTGCTGATTCCGATCTCGGGGGGCGGCTCGTACTTTGACTGGGACTCGCCGATGGTGATCTCCATGCTTGTTATCGGGGGACTGTGCTTGTGTGCGTTTGTGCTGATTGAGTGGAAGGTGGCTTTGCTGCCGATGCTTCCTGGTGAGCTTGTCGACACTCCTCCAAGAGAGCGTGAGGTTCTAACGTTCATGCAGTGGTGTTCTTCAAAAACAAGGTGCTGTGCGCCCTGTTCCTGCAGAGTTTCCTCCTCGGCGCAGTCTTCCAGTCCTACCTCTACTACCTCCCGCTATACTACCAGAACGCGCGAGGATGGTCACCGATCATCTCTGCCGCATTGATCGCCCCCATGGTAGGCTGTCAGTCTCTCGCATCCATCAGCTCGGGCCAGTACATCTCGCGAACTAAGCGCTACGGCGAGATAATCTGGATCGGCTTCGGCCTGTGGACGCTGTAAGTACCTCGCCCATTCAGAGTACCCTCCCATCAAATTACTAATAAAATTCCATCCAGCGCCGCAGGCCTCACCCTCCTCTTCGATCGCCACACCGACCCAGGCGTCATCGCCGTCATTGTCGGCATCGCAGGCGTCGGCGTCGGCGGCACGCTCCAGCCCACAATGGTCGCCTTCCAAGCGCACTGCACCAAGGCGCAGCGCGCGGTCGTCATTTCCGACCGGAACTTCTTCCGCTGTCTGGGCGGCGCATGCGGGCTTGCCGTATCGGCCGCGCTCTTGCAGGCGACTTTGCGGTCCAATCTCCCCGAGGGGTACAAGCATCTCGCGCGATCGTCGTACTCGACGCCGACGCGGGCGCAGATCTCGGATGCCGACTGGGTGGGCATTCTGGATGCGTTTGCAAAGGCGTCGAGGAGCGTGTTTATCTTGCAGGTGCCGCTTATGGGGGTGTGCTTCGTTGCATGTCTGTTGATTCGGGATCGGGGGCTGGAGAGGCCGAAGGATGCGTTTGAGATTGAGGAGGAGAGGAAGGCGAGGGATGAGGGTGGGAATGAGGGGGTGAAGGCGCCGGTTGAGAAGAGTGCGGTGGATGTGGAATCTGGGGATAATGAAGCTACGCGTGCGATCCAGAGGGATCAAAAGGCATCATGATTGAGGTTGATTCTTTGTAGACAAAACCAATCAATATACAGTACTGTAGATAATAGATAGTCTGATAAGAGATCAGATGCTGATAAGATTAGCGCGATCTTCTCCTCACTTTCGTCTCCAACTCTCCACTTCTGACCTTCTCCATCTATCTCCGATCATCGCCCAGGATGAATTGACACTTCCTCCATATCTCAGTGATAGCTGATTAATATGCCATCACGCACTCAGACACATAAAAATGCCTCATCAATGACTCCGCAACCATGGAGTTCTCCCAGTCACCCACCCCTGGCTCACCTGCCCAGTACAATCCCCGCAAGCGCGGAAGAACGGCCTGTACGCGCTGTAAAACAAGAAAGCAAAAGGTGAGCCTCCTACCAGTGTAATATAAGCAGTAAACTTACTGACAACGGCTGTAGTGCGATAATGACTACCCAGCCTGCTCAAACTGTCACAAGGCCGGAGTCACATGTGACAAGGCCACAGTACGACAGGAGAACGGACAGCAGAATGAGTATATGACCCATCTGTGGGCATCGTATTGTATCTTGCAATCCTAACGTGCACTACCCCAGCTACACCCGCGCACTAGAAGAGCGCATAGCCTCGCTAGAGTCCCAGCTGAAGTCCAGACCGGACCCGGACCCGAGCATCGATCACAACCCCATCGGCGAGCTCGTCGGCTTTCTCGCGCTCAACTCCTCGGAAGCCCCCGCGTACGTAGGCTCCAGCTCGGGTCTCTCCCTAGCCGCCAACCTCGGCGAGATGGTCCAAGCCACCGTCTGGAACCAAATCCTGGCGCCATCGCGAGGCGGCAGCAAAGGGCCGACTGCCGGGCACGGCCTACCGCCCCAGCCGTCGACGTCAACCGCGCGGGGTCCGGCGTCCGGAGATCGGCCGCGGCCGCTGAGGATGGAGGAGCTGCTGGCGAAGAGCACCGAGCCGCCCAATGATGAGATGGGGGCGCAGATCCTCCGCGCGTATCTGACCCGTCTGCATGTGCGCTATCCGTTTCTTGATCGCCGGGAGTTGTGGCGGTTGCATGAAGATCGGTGGAGGCTTGCAGGGGCGAGGCGAGAGGACCTGAGCAGGGAGGAGCGGTTTGGCATCTTCAAGTTGTATGTTGTTTACGCGATTGGGGCGACGACTATTCAGTTGAGTGGGGGGTATAGTTATGTTTCTCCTGAGGTGATTTTCCCTTATCCTTGCCCACGTGCTCTACATCTGCTCTATACATTATGGTCTATGCCTTTTGTTTTATATTATACCCCCGTTATACATCTTTTGTTCGCCACTGACAATTTAGCGATACTACATCACCGCCCTGCAGCAGGTCCCAGCCATGTGTGAAACACGGTCAATCGAGAACATCGAGGCCATGACACTCTTGGTGGTGTACCATCTCCGCTCCGCATCCAGCCAAGGCGTATGGTACATGGTCGGACTTGCCATGCGCACCGCAATCGACCTAGGACTCCACAGAAAAGCCAACGAGATCCACCTCGATCCAATCACCGCTCAAATGCGACGACGCCTCTTCTGGACGGTCTACTACCTCGAACGAGTCGTCTCCATGTCGCTAGGCCGACCATTCAGCATCGCAGACCGACACATCGACCTCCCCCTGCCCCTCGACATCGACGACGACATCAGAGACCCCACCCAGCTGACCACCATGCCCCCGCCTAACCGCCTCACAACCCTAACCTTCGCCATCCACCTGATCCAACTCCGCCGCATCGACTCCAAAATCCAGCACAAGATCTACCGCGCCGACCGCCCCCTCCACACCCTCCGCCCCAAAATGGACAAGCTCTACCTCGAGCTCGAAGACTGGAAAAACGCCGCCCTCCGCCGCTTCACCGCCCCCCAAGACCTGGACTACCCCCTCCTGCACTACAACCGCGCCCTCAGACTCCTTATCCAGCCTTTCCTCCCCTCCCTCCCCCTCTCAGACCCCTACTACCACGTCTGCCTCCGCGCCGCCGGTACCGTCTGCCAGACCCACAAACGCCTCCACCAGACCCTCGAATACGGCCACTCGTTCCTCACCGTCCAAACGGTCTTCATCTCCGGCATCACCCTCCTCTACGCTCTCTGGACCCACGCCGCCCACGTCTGGTCTGTGCAAATGTCCAACGATATCCGCGCCTGCTCCACCGTCCTCTTCGTCATGGGCGAGCGCGCCGCGTGGGTCAAAAAGTACCGCGACGCCTTCGAGCTGCTCGTCAACGCTGCCATGGAAAGGCTAGACGCCGCCACCACCACTGCCGCCAGCGACCCGGCCAGCAACCCCGCTAAGAAACCCAGCATGACAGAGCTGATGATGGCTACGTCTGCTGCCTCCACCGCCGCCGAGCCCGCCGGTCCTGCGCTGTCTTCCGGGAGTGTGGATCCCAACAGCCGAGACCACGGCGTGCGCATGGCGTTCGAGCTCGCCCCGTGGATTGATCTGGCGGAGGAGGACGCGCCGTTCTGGATGCCGGATTTTGAGACGCTGGAGAGCTTGTCGGGGGGGTTTTGGGGGGCGGGTGATACTGCGTTTGATGCGCTTTGATTTCGTCTCTTCCTTTGTTGTCTCTTTTGCCATGTTGTCTCTTCTTCATATGAGTCGGGATTTGAGCGGTTGGCTTGCTGATCGGAGCATTATTCCGATAGACGGATTCAAGTCTGTCTTTTGTTGGGTATGTCTACCTCGCAAAGAGATACCGCATACACCTAGTCAGTCCTAGTGGGTAGTCTACAACAGGGTAGTAGTCTGCGACAGGATAGTAGGTAGTAGTCTACAACAAGGTAGACAACCCAACTGACCCGAACGAGAAGACGAGATCTGCAGCTCAATAGCTAGCTGCATACAAAAGAGGGGTCTACGAACTTTGAATGTTGCAACTAATGGAATATGGGCGTTCAAAGTTTGGCTGTGCCTGTATCCTTCTGTTACTATACTCCAATTCTATACCTCACAGTTAACCCTACACTCTACTTTGAACACTACCCATCTACTTTATACATACCCATATACTTATACACTACCCATCTACTACAATACCTAGCACTATACCCATACACCCATAAATCTTACAAAACAAGCCCAACATATCACAACCCAGGTAATTAGTTACCACCCAACCAACTCTATGATTAGACATTTAAGCGCTAAATAGTTATAACTTCTATATCTAAACAAATTTGCCGAAACAGAATCACTAGTCCCCTATCATATCATTATTATGGCGAAGATACCTACATTTCCCCTTATATACTACATACGTGTCCAGCAGTGGTGACCAAGTATACACCGACTCATCCATCAACACTTACTAGTGAGTCAACAGCACCATATCACAAAGACGGGGCATATGTCTTCAACCCCTTTCCTATCCGTTGGATTTGGTTCGCGTAGTAGCCCTTCATGATAACATAACCGTTAGCTGTACCCTCAAATATAACAATACCATCTTCTCAAACAGTATAAAACAACGCATAAAGAGAAGGAGAGAGGGGGAAAAAAATAAAAACATACACTCTCCAACCCACCCCCCACAGACCTCGCCGGCAACATCCGCACATAAAACGGCACAGGCACATTCACCAACGGCAGCCCCGCCTCCTCATCCGCAACGCTCTCATCCAGCATCCGCAGCGGCAGCTTCGGATCAACCGCCGACGGCCGCCCGATCCCGATCAGATCGCAGGCGTTGTCGCGGATGGCGGCCAGGGCGCCCGCGCGGGTGCGGAAGCCGCCGGTCAGCATTAGGACGAGCGAGGGGAAGCGGGTGCGGGTTTCGTGCGCGAATTCAAGGAAGAAGGCTTCGCGGGCGGCTGTGCGGGCACTTTTGGGTTGTTGTGTAGGCTGGGCTTTTTGTTGTTGGCCCATCATCATCTGGTTTTGTTATTAGATTCTCTTTTCTTTGTTTTTTTGTCGTTGATCTAGGGGAAGAGAGACGTACGCTCGGATCTTCATATGTCCCTCCGCTCACTTCGAGAAAGTCGATCCCGGCGTCGACGAGAAGCCCGATCTGCGTCATGGTGTCTTCGAAGGTGGCGGAGCTGTGATCGGCAGAGTTGAGCTTAATGCCGATGCAGAAGGTCGGAGGGACGACTTTGCGCGTCGCGGCGATGATGTCGAGGACGAATTTGGCGCGTTTCTCGGCGGTGCCTCCGTAGGCGTCTGTTCTGTGGTTTGTCTTGATCGTGTCAATTGATTGCTCCGCTAGGGGGTAGGAGAGGGTATGGTGGTACCTTGGGATTCAAGAATTGATCTGTGAAACATTCGTGAGTAATATGCAATTGGTATAACCAGTTAAATTCAACCTACCAATCAAATACCCATGCGCACCATGCAACTCAATCCCCGAAAACCCACTATCAGCCATCAACCGCGCGGTATCGACAAACTTCCTCGAAACGGAGTCGATATCCGCCTGCGTCATCTCGCGCGGATACGGGAAGGTAATCTTGCTGATCAACTGCTCCAGGTAGCTATCGCCCAGACGCACGGGGATGGCACTGGGCGCAATGGTCGATCCGAAGATGCCGCGACGGCCTGCAATGCGCAGCGACTGCCGGCCTGGGTGGACGATCTGGACGACGGAGGGGCACCCGTGTTGTTGGCAGGCTTCGGCGTATTTGCTCCATGCTGCGACGAGGTCGGGGTTGTTTTCTTTGCCGGTGTATTCGTTTGTGAGGGCTGGGTCGAAGGGTGTGCCTAGGTGGTTGACGTCGACTTGGACGTTGCCTGTTTGATTTGGTGTTTAGCCTGGGTTCCTTCTGCTGTAACGGGTTCGAGTCCAACCTGTGAGCACTCCCCCCCATCCACCTTGTCCCCATTGATTGTAAACCTCGAGCATGTTCGGTGTCGGGACGTGGTCGCTCCCGGCCATCAGTTCGGCCATTGCGGCCTGGGGATATCAGATTAAGTTCCAGATGGGAAATCGCATTGGGAGAAATTTTTGATATTACCTTAACGAACCGGTTGGAGAAGACCAACCCACAGGGAAGTTTGACGGCATCACCCAGAGTAGACATGTTCACGGCTGAATATCTTCAATTGTTGAAATGATTTCCAACAGCACCTTCATTGAAATGGACAACCAGACACTTATAATTGTCAAAAACGGAACCGAGGCAGGCCGATCCACATGGCCGGATCAACAGTGGAGAAAGCGGCGCCGGTAGTCCTCTGTATCTTTTTGAACCGTGTCGATCACCCTGCTTCCAATATACTGCCACTGGCAGACATATCTAGATACTGACCAGATATCTCATCAGTCAGTCACAGACACCAATTCTCCAGCATCTCTTTAACCGCCTTATCTTATAACCAGTCATAACCCATTGTTCGGTAGCTTTGCAGCCATTCCCACCATCATACTCACAGACCACACCCACAAATCCTCCAGATACCCAAAATTGTGAACTCCACACTAACCAACATCACGATCAGTCAACAACCCAAAGCGACAAGTGTTGCGATGGCACCATCAGGGGGTCGGAGTAACTAAGATCGCGGCCACATATCCATCCAATCAGATAGCAACCGGTGGGGCAGTCGGATATATGAATCTATCCGGACTCTTTGTGAATCGTGAGTCGAGCCAGTCCATGACCGATTGAACTGGACTGGACTGGACTGGACTGGATCTGGGTGCTCGATGAACGATTGACTGTCTGACATGACATTAGCATGAAGGAGAGAGACCGATGGGAGTCAGAAAAGAAGTTCAAACCAAAAGATTATGTAATCCATCCGATCCCCGCACGGGCTTCTCCAATTCTGTCCTTCCCCGCATCTGGATTGAAATACGTGAAAAGCATATAGGGTGAGTGACCTGCCCAGAAATAATGATTGTATTGAATCCAAAACAGAGACCTATAGACCAAATGTTGACGAACCGAAAATAGTGCCAGAAATAGTACGGGCCCTTCACCAAATTATGCTATTTTTTCCCCTCACTCATGCTCATGCTCATGTTCAAATTGCAACCCCATCTCGTTCCTCCCAATCTTTTTCTCTCCCCCAACTGCGAAATGACATAGAACAATGGCAACCATCATGGGGAAACATGTATGCGGAATCGGACAAAATGGGGTATAAAGGAATAACAAGCACCCTTCCTCGACTCGGGATAAGATGGGACTTGAAGGGAAACAGGAAACCGGAAACGGAAAACGCGCTCGAAATCAAAAGGAACCCAATCTGAACAGGTGTGTATTAGAAGACGAGCGACCAAGCAGATGAAGATTCCCGAGTTCGGTGAAGGATGCCAAAGCGATAGAAGAACTGGACCGAAAGAGGAAAAAAGATGGAGAACGACAGAAAGAAAAGAAGAAATACCGGAGCTTACAACTTAGCATTCTTATCGCCGTCCTCGTAGGAATTTCCGTTCGACCACGGCCCCAGGTTCGAGAGCAAGGCCCCCACCTCCCGCTCAAGGGCCAGCACCTCGTGGTGAGGGTCATACATGCGCGCCTTGATCCAGGCGTCCAGGGCGGCATCGTCCATGGTGCGGAGGGCGGTCTCCCGGTCCACCTTGGCGTCCTGCGCCGCCCGGATGACCTTGCGGGTCACCACCATGCTGACCTCGCGGATGCGCGTCACGTCGGGGTAGAGGAGACGGCGCTCGATCTCGTCCGGCGTCAGGGCCTGCGAGAGGGCCTCGCCCGAGGCGTAGATCATGCTGTCGGTGACCTTGACGGCCTTGGAGAGGATCGTGCCCAGACCGATGCCCGGGAAGACATACATGTTGTTGCCCTGGCCGGGGTAGTGGGTCCGGGTCTCACCCTGAGAGTCGGTGAAGGAGAAAGGCGGGAAGGGGGAGCCGGAGGCGAAGAGCACCCGCCCGTCCGTGTGGGTGACGGCCGACTCGAAGTCACATTCCGACTTGGACGAGGGGTTGGAGAGGGGGAAGACAATGGGGCTAGTGTTCCAGTCCGCCATCTTGCGGAGGATCTCCGGGGTGAAGACACCCCCGAGGGTGGACAGACCCATGAGGATGGTGGGCTTCACATGGTCGACGACCTCGTTCAAGTCCTTGTACTGCGCGCCGTCGTTGTCCTCACGGGCAAAGTAGACCTTGTGGTCGGCCAGCTTGTCGCCCCGGTCCATGGTGACGAGACCCTTGGTGTCGACGAGGTAGAAGCACGCGCGGGCCTCATCCTCGGTCATGCCCTCGCGCATGAAGAAGGCGACGATCTGTTTGGCGACGCCGACACCGGCGCTGCCGGCACCGAGGAAGACAGCCCGGTGCTCCTTGCAGGGGAGCCCCGACCGCTTGACGGCATTGATGACTCCACCCAGGATGACGGCACCAGTGCCTTGGATGTCATCGTTGAAGCATGTGTAAATGTCGCGGTAGCGCTCCAGCGCGGGGAAAGGATTCTTGAAATCCTCGAATTGGATGACAATGCTGGAAAGAGTCAGACATATCCCCCGAATTTTTCCGTTACATCGGGAAGAATCTCAAAAAGAAAAGAAAAAAGAAAAGAAAAGGGAGAGTGTGTGAAAGAGGGGTGGAGGTGGAACGAAGGAGGAAGGAGGAAGGGGAAGATCGGCATGAGTCACTCACCCCGGCCAACGCTCGGTGAGAGCGGTCATCAGCTCATCCATAAACTCCCGCTCCTGATCGGGGGTGATTTTGTCATGGCGACTACCCATGTATAACGGGTCTTCCCGGAGGGTCTTGTTGCTGGTGCCCAGGTCCAAGGTCAAGGGCAAGGTTGCCTCGGGTCGGATACCCGCACAGGCAGTGTAGAGGGCCAACTTGCCGATGGGAATGCCCATGCCATTGATGCCAAGATCACCTAGACCCAGAATTCGGGAACCATCGGTGATGCATGTGATCTCCACATTAGGCTGGGGCCAGTTGGCGATGACGGCCGCTAGATTGCCTCGATCTTCCCAGCTAAGGTACATGCCTGACCAAGCCAGTCCGTTAGCGGCCGAGATTGATTCGTCACCGCAGCGGCAAAAGTACCGGCGACAAGGGGGGTGTGGATGGGGAGAATTGGGGTAAATGGGGGTATTCTCTTTGAAACGTACCTTCCGGCTGCTGGTAGATCTCGGACCATCTCTGACAAGCTTCTCCAACGACGGGGGTATAGATGAGAGGCGTTAACTCCTACCGGGTTGACCCATTAGTCGATCATTCCACCAACAGCGTGCTGAGGATTCAGGGAAAGATCTTCCCCGCACGTGGGTGTCGTTTTCGTGGTCGGATCCGAACATACCTTGAGATGATCCGTCATGAGACGGTAGAAGAGATGCACATTGTTCTTGCGCAGGGTGCTCAGGTAGAGGAATTTTTCGATGTTGGAGGTTTTCAGGGCCAACTGGGCCAGACCTGTGGTCGCGTGATTAGCGACCCGGGTCCCGATCAATGCGCCCGATCCAGATGCCACCTACAACGAGTCTTTTGCACTTCGTACGATTCTGCGCGGGGAGGCGTCAATCCATAGGTGCGGAGATATTTGCGAATGTAAGGGGGATTGGCGGTGTCATAGTTTGCCTCCCTACAGGTGTTTTGAGTCATCGTCAGTGATCGCTCTCCCGCATTGCCTTCCAACATCTGTCAAAGACGGTGGGTGACATGGGAAGAAAGAGACGCTGTCGCAACTTACACCGGCGCCGCATGATTTACATACGTCGAGGCTTGGACAGATTTCTGTTGCGAAGGGAATCGAGCCATGGTGGCACGGTGAGTCACAGCAAGGGTAGACGAAGGGCGCGTATCCAGGTAGACAGAGGAAGGGGGAGAATGAGAGAAAAAGAGTCGACCGGCCGAGGAAGAGCGTGGCAGACGCGATGTTTTAAGTCGCAACGCTAGCATTGAGACCCCCTGAGGGATAGTCGACCACATTCCGACCATTCCACGCGCAGGATGTGTGAGGAGAGAGATCTCCAACGGAGGTCAGCCGTCGCAATAATGGAAAGCAGGGGCGGTCGACAGCTTCGAGAACCAGGATTGGGTTCAACAATCGGGAAGAACCGGGGGGATCAGGGACCAGTCAGAAGGGGTCAATGAGTCGGCAGAGGCGCCTGTCGTCCACCGAACCCGCCAGAGGGATTAAAAATGGGGTCGGGATACGAAGCTTTGAGGAAAATTGGGGAGAAGCAGTTGGGACCGCATGTGGAGACCACGGGAAGAGTCTCCGACTGTTCGACAAATGCGGAGAACCGACACACCAGATGGATTGTTCAGAGAGGCATCAGACGAATGACAGGAGAGAACCAGTCAGATCGGGAAGCAGTATTGAGACTACGGCGTAGAATGTCTTCTTGTGTGCAGGGGATGCGGCATTTTAACGAGTTTTATTGAGGATGGATCGGTATTGAGGAGGATGCAGGACAATAACTACCGTGTACAGTGTAGTCCAGCCCTTTTTCTCCTTTTTTTTTGATTGATTTTTATTTTTATTTTTTGATAGATCATTGTTTGATTTGTTGTAGGTTTTTATTTATTCAGCATTATTGATTCTTCTGATTTAATATTCTTATTCTGTTGGGACTTGGTTGAGCTTTCCCCAGACTAAAAACTCTGTCCGCATTCCAGCCAAGCTGAGCATCGCTGAAACTCCGGGCTCCGACAGTTGACTCAAATGTCGATGACTGTTTTAATGATTTCTAGTCATCTGTTTGATAAATGATAGTCATCAGAATGATATGATTATAAATATCCCATGGGTATCCCGATCATTCATTCCGAAGTGGAGAAGAATAATAATGGAATCAGATCCAATCAATAATACTACCCAAAAGGGAAGGATTCCAGATGGGGACGGCTGACTCATGCGTGCATAAAAAAAAGATTATAACAGGTTCCCCGCACGACCAGAAGGCCAACCGGGCCGAATTCGGGCTGCCTCTTAGTCAACCACGGCCCGATCGTTATTCATACTCCTACTGATGGAGGACTCTCGTTTTCTATCTTGGATTCTTCTATCGATAGACAGTTCCATGGTTGAGGTCTCCGGTAATAACCGTGGGAGTCCCTCTGCCGGATGCAGTACCGGTACTTTATATTCAGTATCTTTAAAGATTCTTACTTGACCTGTAGCTACTACACTAACAATTAGAACCAGTATAGGAACCAGTATACTTCAAGTTAAACTCCGTATAGTTAAACTCTATATCGTGAAACTTAGTCCTGATCCTGTGTCCTTGCACCCATACATCTCTAACAGTCCTATGTTCCTCTCCTTCTCCAGCAACAACTCCATATTGCAAGAGTCAGAAAGAAAGAAAAAAAATCTCCAAAAGATCGTCCGCATCCATCGCCCAAAACAATCACCGGTAGTGAACCAGGCTCCGCTTGCCAACCGGAACCTGCCGATGGGGCTTCGGATGGAGCCCCCCCCTGGGCCCCCTCTCGACTGAAACTAACCTTAGCGTCGGCCGAACCACATGGTGCCCTTGGGTCCAGCCGCGTCGGGTTATTAATACCTTTGCCGTGGACGTTGAGAAGAGAGACTGGATTTACCCGGTGGCTATTTGGATGAATCCGAAGATATACTTCGTAGACTCCTACCTTGTATCTACTCTGCACATCGCTCTACTCTGTATATCTAGATTACCCATGGATAACTCATTATGTAAGCAACCGAGGCACCCGGCAATAACCTAAAGTCCGACCATAACAGAGTCAGTCCAAGACCATCAACGACAATTATCTGATAGAGCTGTCTCGGCAATAGATCATGCATTGACCGACAGGCTATCGACCTTACATATCTTCAAAAGGTCATCACATCCCTTGATGTGAACACTATGAGGCCCTTTCACCCCCCAACCTGATTGGACCACAAATGTCTCGATTCCCGAATCCGGTAAAGCGGCGGGCAGGTGACGCAAGAGGGAAGCTCTCTGGGATGAAGCTCCCCCCGTCTCCGCTTTCCCCGTCGATCATCTACTTGTCCTTGCTGGTCGTCCATCCGATCTTGACATCACCGTCGACGGAGAAGTTGGAAGAGAGGGATCAACTGCAGACAACTTCAACTTCCTCCATCGGGTTTGTGACGGTTTCCCTTGCAGGCCCCCCCAATCATGTCGCAAGGAGAGAGGGAGCCCCTCCTCCCTCGCTATGAGGAGGACACCACCCGCCAGCGTCGCCTGCATCAGAAGTTACACACTTACCAGATGCTCCGGGCCCTCGCCGAGGGGTACATGCCGTCTACCGATCAGACGGTCGTCCACCTGCGCACCCTGTTAGCGTCGGACGTCTTGAACCCGCGTAACCTGGAGATCGGCTCCGTCGGTCGCCAATTGATCCGAGACGCCCGCCTGTGGATCCAGTTGTTCATCGATCTGTTGCACCAGAAGAATGGCGACGATCAGTTGCAGCAGCTCCTCTGGCATCTGGCCCGCTCCAGAGTTGCGCTCGATCCGACGCGGGTCTCGCAACATGCTGCCCACAAGCGTGCGACTGCGGACACCAAAGCTGGTACCACACCCCCTCCCCCCACCCGTCGTGATGGGGTGACCTATTAGGACGTGAGAGTAAACTGCTAACGTGTGAATTAGCATATGATAGTCTTCAGACGGTTGGACGTCTCCTCTTGACCAATTCGGACTTTCGCATCTTCGTCGAAGATGTCACCACCGTCGGACGGCAGATCTTCGCCGACACGGCCGGGACGTTGTCCAGCGTGGCGCACGAAGCCAGCGAGGAGCTCCAGCCCTCTCCCGAAGAGGCCCATGCGGTCGAGGGTGCAGGGGCGGATGAGGGCCCGCCTCCGTCCAACGAGGATCTGCAGGAAGAGGCATCCCACATCGCGGACGTGGTCGAAAACGTGGCCACGCGCACTGGGAAACAGGCCGTCCGCAGTGCTCGAGATCACTTCTCTGGAGCGGAGAAAGAGACCCTGCTTCATCGCCTGAAGCAGGCCGTCGAGAAGCTACGACAGCGCACGGACTACTCGGACTCGGTGTCGACGTTGGCCCGGCTCGTCCAACGGTATGCGAAGATCTACACCAGCGCCGCCTCGGAAATCGTCACGGCGGCGGAGGAAGAGGCGGAAATTAATGTCGACCTCAAACAGGCGATGCGCGAGTTCTGGAACCTGCTCCAAACGTTCGGCGATAGCGAGGAGTGGAAGACATTGGAGGAGAGGTGTAACCGGGTGCTGCGGCATGCCAACGAGGATCCCGAATTCGAAACTCTCATGTCGGAGGTGGGCTCGTCGATCCAGGAGATGTTGACCGATCCCAGCTTCTTCGATTCGGCCGAGGAGCGGATCGGCGAGCTGCAGGAGAAATCCACCGAGATCGGCGCAGGGACCACGTTGCGCTCGGATGTGGATGCCTTCTTGGCACAGGCCAAACGGGCGTTGCGGAGCATTCCCCAAGACCTCGCCGTGTCGAGGCTGATCGACGCGACCCACAAACTATACCAAGATGCATGGGACGGGTACTATGACTGGAAAAGCGAACTGCCCATGGACCTGCTCGAGGTCGTCTTCCCCCTCCTCCTTCGCAGCCTCCAATACATCCCGATCCCCCGGCTGGAGATCACGTCGCCGGAGCTCGACCTCCTGCTGGAGAATCTGGTCCTGGAGCCGGGGCATACCGTCAATTTCTCGTCCTTCCTGCCATATCGCCTGCACGTCACCACCCGCAACGACATTGACATTCTCAAACGGCATTCGAAGCAGACGGCCGCAGGCCTAAAGACGACCTTCACCGCTAGTGTCTGGGGGTTGAACCTCAGTGCGGAGGAATTCGGGTATTGGGTCCGCGCCCACCCCGGCTCGCTCTTCCGGTTCAACGACGAAGGCATCGCCAGCTTCGCCCTCGACCGCCGCGGCATCGACATCTCGCTCGACGTGGAAGTCGGCCGCGACCGCCTCGAGCAAATCTTCACCCTCCGCAGCGTGCGGGTGCGCATCTACAAGCTCAGCTACAAGGTGCACCGCAGCAAGTGGAAGCTCCTCCTGTGGCTGGCCAAGCCCTTCCTCAAGCATCTCGTGCGCCGGGTGCTGGAGAAGAAGATCGCCGAGAACATCGTGGAGGCGGCGACGGCGCTCAACCGGGAGCTGGTCTTTGCGCGCGAACGCCTGCGCGCCGCGCGCATCGCCCAGCCCAAGGATCTGGCCAGCTTCGTGCGGGCGGTGCTGGCTCGACTGAAGCCGGCGGGCGGCGACGTCGAAGCGCGGGTCGGTCTTGATGCCCCGGGGAGTGGTGTCTTCAAAGGCGTCTACGCTCCGGGGAGTCTGACCAAGGTGTGGCGCGAGCAGGCCACGCGGGCGCAGGAGGCTATCGAAGAGGGCGATGAGAGTCAGGGACTGGGACGGACGTGGCGGAATGACATCTTTGACGTTCCCAGATAGGGGCTAATTATTCGACGTGGGGAATGGGTAGATGGTGGATCTACTCAGAGCATGACAATCCTATGTTTTATGATTGATGAGGAAATACTTGCAAGTCATTGAAGTAATAATACAACGAAAAGATTCAACATTAATGAAGCCATCAGTGGGCGGTGCCTGGAATTCATCCGGGGCAGGTTGGGATAACCCAAACCTGTATCCTTAGCATACAGTTCTTAATAGATACCAGGTCGAAGTAACGGATTTATATGGTGTTGCAAACCAAGAAGAACAGATGACTACTTAAGACCACGCATTAGGGTGTCATGGAACCTTTTGGTGGAGCGGTAGATTTTGCGACATATGGTTAGCTGCAATTTTATCTGGATAAAACTTAGTCGATTGCTCATATCTAGATCAAAACCCCTCATCCTTCGAAGATTTTTGAGTATTCCATCAGGGGCAGGATGATGAGCTGAAAGATGCGCTCTTGGAGCTTCTCGTCTTCCAGGCTGTCTTGTTTTCTCCCATGCCACAGCAGACACTGTCTCACCACATCTGCATAATCGCGGCCACTCTCCGTCTCCACGGTTTCCATCACCCGCAGGGCGGTCTTCAGGTAAGCCTCGGCCTTGATGAGGTCATGGTCCTCGGGGGCATACAGTGCGTCCAGGTTCTGGCAGAGTGAGAGTTCAACGAGGGCCAGCCCAAGCGGGAAGAGGGCCTCGTTCTGGATCAAGATAGATGAATTCGAATTTGAATTCTGCTGATTGCAGATGGTCCGTTCTTTGAGAGTCTCCACGCTGGGCAGAAGGTATGGACTGTGGAAGTTTGTCGTCCCTTCTTCCCCCGGGAGCAAAATGTCACTAGGTCGCCAGTTGGCTTTGAGCCAGGTTCCGTGGAACTGCAGGACGCTACAGGCGAGGTTGAGTGCTAGCTGCGATCGGGATTTTCGACTGAAGGTTGCGCCGCATGCAGAGTTGGGCTGCACCGAAGGGATGGTGGTGGTGGTGCCTTTTGCTAGGAGGTCCTCGAGCGATTGCCAGGTTTCCCGGCCGGTGGTACATCGCACATAGTACATGCTGTGTTGGTGCTGTGCGTCTGAGAGGCGCCCGAGGGGTAATTTTGCCTCGTTGCTTATTGTGACTGCGGATAGGGTGGAGCAGATGTTTTGGATCGTGTTCGAGGGCGATCTGGAGGTTATACTAGGGCCCCTTGATGTTGCAGGGGTTGGTGCCCTTGGGTCATTACACATGAACCTGACGCGTCTTGCTCCGGTTGAAGACTGGCCTCCTTGCGCCAAAAGCATGTTGAGACGACTGATCGCCAATGAGTGCTGGTTACTCGCGGATTCTGCTTCAATCTCATGGCCGTCAGTCCAAGCTCTTTCGACACCGCCGTTTGCTTTCGACGAGAACACCATTCGAAAGCGTGGATTGCCCGGAATACCCGCCAGGGAGACTTGTTTTGGTGGCAACGGCTCGAGGACGAACCGGATGTGATGCTCGTCTTTACAGGGACAGGCTCCGCATTGGCCGTAGATAATGATGTTGTAGAGACTACGTGCTGCCTCTCGGGATTTCTTCTGCCATACCAGCCGCTGGTTCAGTCCGAGTCTCCTTTTCCGTATAAAATGAAGCTCATCCGTCTGCTGTACCAAAGTCCGGAGGAGAGAATTGACTTCTTTGATACGGTTGAGAAGCTGGGTGTAGACGCTTTTTTTAAATATGTGGCGAAACTTCTTGACTTCTCGCTCAACAACAGACGCGTTGTCCCAGTACTCCTACCCCGACAGAAGATCAGTTTGGTGCTCTGAATATCAAAGAGAATGGTCCAGCATACTTGGGGTTGTTGGTGGTCTAATTCGAGTTTCTCAGTGAGAAGAGTGAGAAGATGGGACAGCTCGGCCATTTTCCTTTGAAATGGCTCGTAACTCCGCCCCATCTTCTGCTCCAATCCACTTTGGATGGATGGGCTTGTCCAGAGGCTCCCTCCAGGGTCATTAATCAATTCACCAATCTCGTGGGGATAGTCAACAATGCCGTCCAACGCCTGTTCCAGTGTGTTGACGAACAATACCCGCTGGTTCTCTATGTTTTCGAGATAGGTATGCAGGTCAGCAAGATATCGCTTGGCTCTGAACGACTTCAAAGTCTCTAGGCCTTGGACATAGTTGTCAACTTGGTTCACTAGAAGAGGAAGAATGGCGAGGACAACGCCCGTGGTCTCGATTCCGGTCACCATGGCGTGGGCAGGATGGTGGGGAGAGGAGGCAGCGACGAGGCACAGAGCCTTCTGGCAGAGAGCGAAGAAATGAAGATTGATCAACAGATCCCTGATTTTACCCCGCTCTTGATGAGGCTGTCCATAGTTTTATCTTCCGCCGAATGATTGCCTCATCCACCTGTCAGTGTCAAATATCAAACAAACCCCCCAGGGACTGATCTAGCTCTGTTCGGCTCTTTTGATCTTCATTGAACCCCAACAAGCCACTGCTAGCACTGGAGTGGTGAGATGATACTTCGTATAATATGTCCAACACAATCTCGGAACTCGTTGTGTCTTGCCTGAGGCAGTTCACTCACTTGATCTCCTCCCATCACCTGGCGTGCTCTTACGACCGGATGCCATTATCACTCTGGGAGGATGAACTGGGTCGGTTCAAAGTCTGGTGCTCTAACATTGGAGCCCATCAAACAAATCACTCTTCCCTGGACTATCGATTACGAGATGCCTCCCACATCAAGCAACAACTACTACGGCTTCTGAGGCGGCTTCAGAGAATCATCCAGGATCTACAAGAAGCGACAAATGAAGACTTGAACCATGAGATGTCGTCTGATTCGGAAGACGAAGGAGAAGCAGAATCATACATTAAGCTCAATTACAGATCACTATACCAGACCATCAACTGCCTGTTCCAGCTGTCAGTGGCAATACGACAACCGGCACATCACGATCGTCTTGTGAGAATCAAACGCTCTGACATCGCTCCCTACGAGCCATGGGACCGGAAACACGTGATGGATAAGTTTCCAGGTATCCAGCCTGCCATTGCGGATCGACTAGGAAGCGCCATATCCCAGCGACGAGCTCTGCTCCACTACAATGAGCGGCATCACATGAAGCTCGCCTCCGGTCTGGACGATGTTCTAGAGGGTAAAGAGTCCACTCTGTTTTCTGAAACCATTGCGACGGAATTCCAGACTTTGGGTGATGTGGAGCTGGCCTCGTCTGGCTCCGTAACATCCTACGCGCCCTCTACGTCTCAGGGAGGGGGTGGTTTGGCGATTCCACCACTCCCCGAGGCGTCAGAAGCAGGGCAGCCATATGAGTGTCCTTACTGCTTTCACATGATTGAGATTTTTACCCCGAAGCTCTGGGCCCACCATATCTTCCAAGACTTGATGGCGTACAACTGTATTTTTCCAGACTGCCCAACTCCTCGACGTTTGTTTGAAAGTCGCCATCACTGGCTCTCTCACCTACAATCAGAGCATGCGCAAAGTGTGAATCCTGAGAAAGAGGGCAGATGCCCTCTTTGCTTGAATGATGTGCCATCAACGACGGGAGTAGGGAAACATGTGGCCAGGCATTTACAGGAGCTGGCACTCTTTGCTTTACCTCCTATAAACGGCGACGATGAACCAAATGCGTTGTCTTCGGGCTCCCGGGACCGTGCTGCTCCGGAGAGTTGGCCTAGCCGACCAGGGTTGACTCGTGAGCATTGGCAGGGAGCAGACTTGTCTTCGGGCTTCCGA
>KZ559629.1:43746-68326 GCA_002850765.1 Aspergillus taichungensis
GTTGGCCTAGCCGACCAGGGTTGACTCGTGAGCATTGGCAGGGAGCAGACTTGTCTTCGCCTAGTTCAGCGGTTGGCGGGCGACAGCAGGAGAGCATTGGCCCTATTTCCAGGAACGCTTTCGAGGGTTTCGAACACTCCTCAACAATCCGGCCGGGGGTCTTTGATGAAACCAGGTTAGTCCACACTGTTAGTTTAGCGGATTACCCCTCTGACTAGCTATTTCAGAACAAGTGCCTATACCCAAGAAGGACCTTGGATGTGTAAGTGGGTTGGTTGTCGTTCTAAGGGCCCTTTTCATCGAATGATTGATTTGCAAAGGCATTTGCATACGGCGCACCCACCACCTTTTCCCTGCTATGTCAATGGTTGTACGAAGTTTTTCCATAGCGCGGACCATCGCGACGCCCATGTACGGCGAGTCCATTAGGTTTACCGCATATTGATAAATTTGTCTTCAAATAAATCTCCCTGAGATTCTAACCTCTTCAAGATCTCATCACGAATGATTCGAATTGAGCCTCTGCCAGAACTACTCTGGAAAAATCAACTTGATCACTAGACAATAGGTGTAAGCGCTGCTGGATGCCGGTGGCAAGTTGGAGGATGAGTGCTCTGGCTGGCGCAAAGGAATGTGACAAGCTTGTCTGGTCTAGTAGGGATATTATTCAGTATCCCAAGGCCTGCTATATGTACTTTTAGGTGCCGCACACCTAACCGGTCAGGTATAAATAAGATATTTGATCTAACTGAAGTCCAGATGGTTAGTACATAATTCACAAATGGATATGAAGCAATAAGCATTGGCATGTGCACGCGTTCACAGTCATAAGATAAGATGTCTTATCACCACGTGAAGTGTAAACATCGGGCCGGACAAACTCAATCCCCGTTGCGGCCACCTAACAACAAGCAGTTTGGTTGGTTTGCATTGATACTCTCTCACTCACTTCTTTCTTCTAGGAATCAATCAATCAATCAATTAACCCTTGAGTTCTTCACTGATCTCGAGATTTGCCTGTTTCCATTATTTGAATCTATATCTACATTTTCACAAGGTGCTGCATTCACACCACGGTACCCACTACAACGTCAGAAGGACAACAACAACAACAGCGGAGAAGACAGGGCAGGGCGCATGAGCCGTCGGCGCAGCGCAGTGCAGTGACGGATTCCACACACCATGCTCACCATGCGTTTCGCTTTTCTGGTCGTCGCTGTGACGCTCCTTCTGGTGCAGGTGGTGCTTGCGACGGAGGATTACTACAAGTCGTTGGGGCTGGACCGGTCAGCGTCGGAGAAGGATATTAAGAAGGCGTATCGGACACTGAGCAAGAAGTTCCATCCGGATAAGAATCCGTATGTTCCCCCTTTCTGCTCTTTTCTTGTGCCCTTCACCTTCGCCCTTGATGCAAATTATATGAGTACTGATAACAAGAAGAGGCGACGACGCCGCCGAAAAGAAATTCGTCGAAATCGCCGAAGCCTACGACGTCCTCTCCACGCCCACGACGCGCAAAATCTACGACCAATACGGCCACGACGGCATCGAGCAACACCGACAGGGCGGATCAGCCGGCGGACGCGCAACGCACGACCCCTTCGACCTCTTCTCGCGCTTCTTCGGCGGCGGCGGCCACTTCGGCCATGCCGCGGGACACCGACGCGGGCCGGACATGGAGCTGCGCGTGGGGCTCCCGCTGCGGGACTTCTACCGCGGGCGGGAGGTAGTCTTCGGGGTGGAGAAGCAGCAGATCTGCGACACGTGCGAGGGGAGCGGCTCGGCGGACGGGGAGGTCCACCGGTGCGAACGCTGCGGGGGCCACGGCATGGTGATCCAGAAGCACATGCTGGCGCCGGGCATGTTCCAGCAGGTGCAGATGGCGTGCGACGCGTGCGGCGGCAAGGGCCAGCGGATCGCGAAGCCCTGCCCCGTGTGCAGCGGGCAGAAGGTCGTGCGGCGGGAGGTGGAGACGGCGGCGACGGTCGAGCCGGGGATGGACCGGGGCACGCGGCTGGTGTTCGAGAACGAGGCGGACGAGAGCCCGGACTGGATCGCCGGAGACCTGGTCCTCATCCTGGAGGAGAAGCCGGCGGAGCTATCGGACGCGAGCCGGCCCGACGACCAGCGCACGGACGGGACGTTCTTCCGCCGCCGCGGCCGCGACCTCTTCTGGAAGGAGGCGCTGTCGCTGCGCGAGGCCTGGATGGGCGGGTGGACGCGCAACGTGACGCACCTGGACGGGCACGTCGTGCAGCTGAGTCGCCCGCGCGGGTCCGTCGTGCAGCCGCTGGCCGTGGAGACCGTCAAGGGCGAGGGCATGCCGTTCTGGTCTGGGGCCGACCTGCACGAGGGCGTCGACGAGGACGAGTCGCCAGGGGATCTGTACGTCGAGTACACTGTTATCCTGCCTGATCAGATGGAGTCGGGGATGGAGAAGGAGTTCTATGCGCTGTGGGAGAAGTGGCGGAAGAAGAACGGGGTGGATCTGGGGAGGGATAGTGGGCGGCCGGTGGGGGATGGACCTGTGCATGCTAAGGATGAGTTGTAATTTTGACGATAGTTAGAATGGGATGGGATGGATACCCTTGTCTGTATATTATGTTTGATAGACAAGTCATTATGTCTGGATTCATTCATTCATTCATTGTACTCGTGTGTTTATAGGTGTGTAAATGTGTAGTTGAGATCTACCTGTGAGATATCGTAGAGACAGACCAGCTAAAGTATACGATAATCTACAGCAAACTCAAAGTAAACCATAACTACAAGCATAATATAACCTTAATCATTGAGTTATACAAAACAGTACAAAATCCAATATTCCTCGTGTAAATACAGATACAAATACAAATACATCTCTTTAATACACTCATTATAATAATCATCATCTTTATCTACTAATAAATGATAATGAATTATAATAAAAATGAACGCCACTCGGTCGGACTTCGGCAGTAGCAGACGCATCACTACAGATAGTTATAGTTACAGCTGGGTGGGAGTATAAGTAAGTTATGGCGTCAACGACTTCCACCATCCATTGACCGCTGAGAGTGGACGAAACCTACCGGGGAATTATTTATAGGGTTGAACTTTGCTGGGGGGTTCTTTGAAATTGAGTTTGAGTTTGACTTTCATTGATTCTATTTAATCTCTTGGATTTTCTTTTACCCTACCAGAGTATTGAAAGTATGTCTGGGTGGTGAATGAAACTTTGTTAAATGAAGTAGCTGCAGTAGGAAAGGAAAACTCTGTTTGTGATGAGATGGATAGATGGATAGTGGATAAATGGTGAATAAATTTCAAATGCATAGTCTATAGAATCAAAGAAAAAGTCGAAAATTGAAAATTGAAATCTAAATCCATCCATTCCTGAAAAACAATATTGGTATATGATATCTCATCGAGGTTCTTTGCCTTCCATTTCCAAGATATCACCCTGTCTAGAACCCGACCGACAAAAGAAATAGAAAATAGAAAATAGAAAAGTAGAAAAGAATAGAGAAGAAAAGACATAAAGCGTGACACACATATACCAGAACCAAGTGTGAATCTGTCTAGCATCCTGCGGTAGACAGTATGATCAAAAGATGAATTGAAATGAAATGGGGAATCACCAAACGCCGGGATTGGTTATTTTTTTTCTTTTTCCCTTGTCTTTTTGTTTTTTATTTTTGGTGCGGGGCGGTTAATTTATTCAATGGCGGACTGGCCCTCACCGTGAACCACGGGGTTGACCTTGGGGTTCCACTTGAACTTGAACTCCTGGCCCAGCTCCTTGCGGACGGCAGCCTTGACGGCCTCGAGGACGTTGTCGAAAACGCCGAAGTTGGCCGGGTTCTGCGGGTCGTTGTCCTCGCCCTGGAAGACACCGGTGCGCACCAGACAGGTGTTCCAGCCGTACATGTTGCCGCCGATGATGTCGGACATGGGGTTGTCGCCGATCATGTAGATGTTCTGGGGCAGGGTGTTCTCGTTGTGGATCTGCTGCATCCACGAGCGGAGGACCTCGTCGGCGTAGGTGTAGGTGGCGCGCTCGGGCTTGCCGTAGATGACACGCTCCATGTCCTCGCCGGTCAGGGCCTTGTACTGGGCCTCGAGGGCGATGCGGAAGGCACCGAGCGTCAGACGGGTGGGGCCCTTGTGGTTGGTGGGGAAGATCAGATCGCCCTGGGAGAAGTAGATGGGGATGCGCTCGTTGGGGTTCTTGGACCGCGTCAGCATCTTGCCGTTCTCGGCAAGCAGGAGGTCAATGCAGAGCTGGAAGTCGGTGGCGTAGTCGCGCGAGTCGGCGAAAACCAGGATGGCGTCGAACTTGACCTTGGTGAAGTCGCGCGGCTTGGCCTCGAGGCGGTCCTCCTCGGTGAAGAAGCCCCACGGCGAGACGGTGGGGTCCCACGCGAGGATGTCCTTGGGGTGGACCACGTTCTTGAACCCGTAGTTCTCGGCCACCTCACGGATGGCCTGGCCCTCACCACCGCAGACCAGGACGGTCTCGTAGTACTCGGACAGGGCCTGCATGGGCGTGTGCGACTGGATGAACTGGTCGGTGGAGATGGGCTGCTCCAGGATCTCGGAGAGCTGCTTGCAGCGGGCGGCCTCGGTCTTACCACCGCCGTTGGTCAGGAGGATGTGGGGGATCTTGATGCCCAGCTCGTTGTCACCGTTCAGCATGCGGAGGGTCTCCTTGGCCTCCTCGATGGGCTCGAGGCCGTGGCAGAGCACACCGTCGATGTCAAAGGCGAAGGCCATGTTCTTGGCGGCGGCGACCTTCTCCTGCGACATATCCTGGATCTGCGAGGCCAGGATGTCGCGGGAGACGGACTCATCGCCGGCGCGGGCCACCGAGGACAGGCGGGAGACGCGGGGCGAGCGGGGGATCGGCAGCGAGGTGCCAAAGGAGTTGCGGGAACCACGACGGTCCCGGGTGGAGGGCGACAGGCTCAGGTTGTGCATGAACTGAGCGGCATCGGAGATGGAGCTCCGGGTCGCGGGGATCTCCACGGTGTTGTTGGCATCACTGGGGATAGGCAGCGAACCCGCCACGCTGCGGTGATCTCTGGGGGAACGAGCGCCCGAGGGGGCGGCGTCGACCCCAAAATCGGCATCATCAAAACGAGGCATGTTGACGGTCAATTGAATAGATAGGATGAATGGAAGGGTGAGAGTTGTAGATGTCCGCCTATGGAAGGAGGGGGAGAGAGGTTATAAGTGATGTAAGGTGGAGCGAGGAAGTGGATGATATCACTCCAGGAAGGACACGGAAGTAGAACAATGGTTGGATCTGACGTTCCAACGCAGTCAATGTCCTTTGATTGAAGATTGAGGATGAGGATGAGGATGAAGATGAAGAAGAAGTCAAGTCAGAAGACGGGACAATGGATCTAATAAATGAAGGCCGTGGCGGCAAAATGGGAGCAGCCATCATTGAAGCAGAGCAGGGGGATCCACCAACATCCACCCTCCTTCCTAGGAATTATCGTCATTATTATGATTCTTGACCAGATTGGGATGCAAGTGGGAGAAGTTGAGGTTTTGGTCTGGACGGTATTACCTGATGGTATGGTATCGGTATGTATGTATGGTATCTGGTATGGAAATACGGGTTCGCTATTACCATGTACCAAATTACTTTTCTCTGATTGGTCCATCCGGCTTCGGAGCCATGGATGCCTGAGATCGAACAGCCGATTGAAGCCGAGTCGCATCTTGTAATTTTCGCCGTTTTGATTCCGTACTGAAACATGATGTCATCAAGCCTGGTGGCTTGGCGTGGTCATGCCGTCATGATATTATACTCCATATAGGTGGAAGGATGATTATACAAAGGATAGTGGTAAAAAGGGAGATCGTAGGAGGGGAGAGAGATGAAGGGGGAAAAAAGGTCAAAAGAAGAAGGCACGCATTTAGAATGTTAGTCCACCCCTCAATTGACCGGTTGCAGGATCTCCTGCCCACCCCACTTGTACAGCACATGGAAGCAGACAGATTTACCCCTCCATGCCACCTCTCTTAACCACCTCGAACCACCTCTCCCCACCGATCCCCCTCCTATCCACTTCTCCTCCCTACCCCCTTCTGAACCCAACCAGCCTATTAATCTCCATCACTTGAATATCAATCATGTCCTCCGGTATCACCTTCACCCTCAACAATGGGGTCAAGATCCCCGGTGTCGGCTTCGGTACCTTCGCCAGCGAGGGTGCCGTCGGCGAGACCTACAAGGCCGTCATGTGTGCCTTGAAGACCGGTTACCGTCATCTCGACTGTGCCTGGTTCTACCTCAACGAAGGCGAGGTTGGTGATGCTCTCCACGACTTCCTCAAGGAGAACCCCTCTGTCAAGCGTGAGGACATCTTCATCTGCACCAAGGTGTGGAACCATCTGCACCGTCCCGAGGACGTCGCATGGTCGCTCGACAACTCCCTGAAGAAGTTCCGTCTCGACTACATCGACCTGTTCCTCATCCACTGGCCCATTGCCTCCGAGAAGGAGAGTCAGGAGTCGCCCAAGATCGGGGCTGACGGGAAGGTATGCACCTCAAAACAACTCCTACACCAAAAAAAAAAAAAATAAAAATAAAAATAAACAAGAGGTTCAGTCACTAAACAAGTGAGAAATATAGTACGTCATCCTCAAGGATCTCACCGAGAACCCCGAGCCGACCTGGCGCGCCATGGAGAAGCTCTACGACGAGAAGAAGGCGCGCGCCATCGGTGTCTCCAACTGGACCAAGGAGCAGCTGGAGCAGCTGCTCAAGTACGCCAAGGTGACGCCGCAGATCAACCAGATTGAGATTCACCCGTTCCTGCCCAACGAGGAGCTGGTGCGGTACTGCTTCGACCACAACATCATGCCCGAGGCGTACTCGCCGCTGGGCTCGCAGAACCAGGTGCCGACGACGGGTGAGCGCGTCAGCGAGAACGCCACGCTCAACGAGATCGCCCAGAAGGGCGGCAACACGCTGGCCCAGGTGCTCATCGCCTGGGGTCTGCGCCGCGGCTACGTCGTGCTGCCCAAGAGCTCGAACCCGGCCCGGATCGAGTCCAACTTCAAGAGCATCGAGCTGTCGGATGCGGACTTTGCGGCTGTCAACAAGGTCGCCGAGGGACGGCACTTCCGCTTTGTGAACATGAAGGATACCTTTGGTTATGATGTCTGGCCTGAGGAGACGGCCAAGCAGCTGTCTGCTTAGACGTTGACATTGACATTGACCGTTGAACGTTGAATCTCACGCAGAACATCGGTGGGGACACGTGGGGGAGATAGGACATGTGTAACGACGGGAACGGGATCCTGCCAGGTTAGGTTCCCGATATGACAATTGGATAGTCAAACCGATATCTACGAGCCATTACCGATATTGTGAAGCTTCTGTAGGCTGTAATTGCCAAGAGAGAAAAAGTATTCGTAGTGAAGACGACATATGTCGAATTATGAAATGATTATTACACATAATGCAGGGCGCGTTGCTCGGAGGACAGTCCTCCAGATGGGTGCATACACGGTATATACCGTATGTACTAGTGTATGTATTACGGGTGGTATCATACATTATCGCTGTAATATACATACGATCGTTATATCAACTACAGCCTCATCTATATCATTCATATCAGGGGTTCTACAGTGATAAATATCCTCCAAACATGACAAGTACATACTGCTCGGTATGCAGCATGAATAAGGATGTACAGCAGTAAGTACCAAGTACAGCAGTAAATAAGAAGTAAGAAGCAAGTAAGAAAAACCAGTAACCAAGTAACCAGGAAGTAAGAGTAAGAGTAAAATCCGGAGTACATCCATCCACACCCCATACCAATCTCAGAGCCGGGCTTACTAGCCAGCTACACATTGGCCAATTCTATTCCTCCATTGACCAATATCATCCCCCCCAATCCCACAACCACATCTCCATTGGCGGGGACCGCGGGAAAAAGGGGGTCCATCCCCCGGGGAGGATTACATCGGACAGACCAAGCCACAAATGCCTCGGAAAAACACGGGACGAGGATCTCAAACACCGGTGGGCAAATTCGGAAAGCCCTACGTTAGTTTTTTTTTTTTTTTTTTTATATTTTTTTTCCTTAAAAAAAAAATTAAAATAAAATCAAATCAAATCAAATCAAATAAAACTTGGTTTGGATGAGGGATAAATCTTATTATTATTGTGTTACTTTATTTTTGTACATATTTTATATTTGGTTATCATTTGTTCAATCTTTGTCTTAAAATTTTATTGAAGGTCTCCAGTAAAGTAGGATAGCAGGATGCTACAGCTAAACCAAAAAGGTAGGTCTGCCTGCTCCTTACTACAGGACAAGGTAAGTCAACTCACCATATGACGTAGATTGAACAACTTCCATACCCACTTATCCACAGTTCTCTCGTAACGAGGTGCTCCGTGCCGGATCATGGTTTAGGATTCAGTGGTATTCAGTAGCCTAGGCGTTGTTCTTCACCGGAGGGCAGATTAAAATATGCAAGAAATGCCTCATTCAGTTCTGCATGGAGTCTGTATTTGGGAGATCATTCCTTTATTCATTTTAGATAGAGCACTACATAGTAGATTTGTGTTAGTATACATGTCTGCCTGTCTGCTTTGAGTGTTGGATAGTAGATCAGATATCGAGTTGCTACTGACTTGTTAGATATAATTTATGACTATGTTTATCACAGCAATCAAAGTAGCGAACATTTTATATAAAAAGTAGTAAATAAAGTCAAGGAAAACCTTCCTATCCCGTCTACCTACCAACCAACCTCCCTGGTAGCAAGCAAGCAACCTACAATACAACCTCCAAGCTAACAAGCCGAAAGCTAACAAGCCAAAAGCTAACAAGCCAAGTCGATCCACCCCCCCGGTTACACACAATCTGAGGCAATTAATCCCTGCAGAGGCAGGAAGTAGTCTTGCAGTTTTGGCTGACCGTCCGCTCAACTAAAGACCGGTACTAACTACTGGTCTGTAGGAATGAGGTTATAGTGAACCCCGCTAAAACATGGCGATGGGGCGCTGATGATGTCATGCCGCAGTTGGGGGACCCGTTGGTGGTATTTTACGGGGGTATTTTATCAATGTATTTTTACGAGGGTAGATACTGTATCGGTACAGGTGGTTCTGTACTTACTGGAAGATATTTTGTCTAGATAGATCTGGTATGGTTGGTGATGGATGGATGGACGTCTGCATATACTCTTTACTCTGTACTCTGTACTTCAGTAGGGCTATCACTAGACTACCACTGGAATAGTCTACTTACCCTATACTCCGTACAATTGACATCCACTCACCCTATTAGGGATTTAGTGTCCTGACCTCTTCGGCTGTATAGAACCATCCCAGGATGAAGAAATACATCCTCTGCTCTATAAGCGACGCAAACCCCTGACCATATACCTTCACATGCCAAGGTCACCATGTAGATCACTCTGATCGGACCTCCTTCAGGAAACCATCCCTCGACCAAACAGGTAGGTATGGCTAGAGGGGAAACAAGAAAATTGAGAAAGGAAGGGGAAATAAAGCTCCGTGCAATGTCCGTGCTGAAGACGCCTGGGCCTCCGCCGATCTATCTTCAGGGAAAGAAAAAAATTTGAATTATCTACATTAAACACAGCTTTCGAAATGAGTACCCTCCCTAATCAGAAAGGAAGAATGAAAAAAACAGTCGTAACTCGTGAATCTATCCCTCCCATGATCATGTCCGCGATCGCACCCGTCGCGGCACAGGCGTCGATCCCGCGTGCGACTGCAGCAAACTCGAGTTATGCACTGAACTGCGCAGCGATGGTCGACTGCTGAAGAGTGATGATGATGATGCTGATGATGAAGGCTTGGCCGACTTGGGCGTCAACTTCCTCCGATCGGGCGTCCCCCCCAGTGACGACGAGGAGGACAGAGGTGGTGACGCGCTGGGATCAAGACTGGTCTCGGCGGATTTGGGCGCCCCTAACCGCCGCATTCGTCGCGCCTTGGGTGTTGCAGTAGCGGGTGCATTAGTCGGTGCGGCCGGGGCGGCCGCCACCGACTGATCCCCCTCCTTGGATCGCGTGCCGCGACTGGTGGTGGCTTTGCGTTTCTCGCTTCGGCCCTGCCCGACTTCCTGGCTCCCTGTCTTGCCATCGCTGTCGCCATCGTCATTGCCGTCACCTTGGAACTGCACCAGCTGCGCGTCGTTCCACGAGACCTGCTTGCGCCCCGTCGAGGTCGGCCGCTGGGTTTCCTCGGCACCGGCACCGGCACCGGGTTGGGCCTCGGCCGCCGGGCTGTTCTCCAGATGCTGCAGCGCGTACTTGGGCATTAGAGCATCTCCGCGGTTCTGCCGCGTGTTGCGCCGCGTCGCCAGCGCCAGCTCCTGCGCTTCCGTCCGGTGGTTGAAGATGAACTCAGTCCCCTTGGGGCGCCGCAGGGAGAGCGTGTTGCGCACGGTCGGCGTCACCGCTCGCGCGGGCGGTTTCGGCGTCCGCGTCCGCGTGCTGCGTCGCGGACTGGCAGGCTGCTGGCGGTCGGGCGCGGCGGCCGGCTCCCGCGGCTTGGTGGGCGACAATGTCGGTCGCTGAGGGGACTTCTGCGGTGACTTCTTCGGCGACTGTTGGGGCGACCTCTGGGGTGGCTTCACGAGAGACCTCTGCGGCGATTTCTGCGGCGAGGGCGAATTGGCGTCGAGATCCTTGAGCACACGGCGGGACTGCGGGGTGGACTGCGGGGTGGGCGAGTCAACAACCCCCTCGGGCGCCTTCGCAGGCTTGTCACCCTCGTTGGGGGCGACCATGGCGGCGGCAGCTTTGGCCTCGCGCTTCGCCTTGGCCTTGAACAGGAAATTATTCAACAACTGCGCATCGTCCCCGTCTAAGGAGCTGCGCAGGGCAGATCGGACCAGGGTCGATTCAAGTTCGGCCGGCAGATCCTGCACGGGCGCCCCGGGAGCGGGGGACGGGGGTACAGCCACCTCGTGGTCGCCAGATGGATCATGCGTCATCGTCGCAGCCAACGCTGCATCACCGTCTTGTTCAACGAGTGCCGTCTCGTCAGGACCGGTTCCAGGCTGGTCGATAGAACCGTGGGTTTTTAAATCCGTAGATTCATCCTCCACCCCACTCTGGAGACAGCTGGACTCGCCATGTAGCATGGATGGATAGGCTGCTACCGAATCGGCGTCGGTGGGGGCCTCCGGCGGCGGACTCACGGATTCGCTCTCGTCCGCCCCCGCCTGCACGGGCCCGGTCTTCTTTGACGTGTCGGTCGGTTGAGTTGTCCCGTGGGGTGTGATATCATCGCTGATTGCGCCCGTCGGGGAGCCAAGCACCGCTATGGCGTCCGACCTGACCACGAGATCGCTGCCGCTCGCGGGTAATTTGTCTACTCCTGGTTAGTTACCCCGCAGGATTAATTGACAATCGCTTGAGGGAGGGAGGCTCCATACGTTTTCGCCCCGTCGCTTCCGACTCCCACTTCGTTTCCAGGAACGACCGTCCATGTGTCTGCTCTGTAGAATTTCTGTCCCGGTCGGGATCTTCTAACAGTAAAAATCGACGCTTGACGCCGCGAAGGATCTCGGCGTTGCGAGCGCCGTTGATTTCCAGCTGGGGGTCATCGTTGACGGCGTCCTCGGCCGCGACCATCTGCTGCAGCATTTTCAAGCTGTTGAACGAGGTGCGGAAGCGCTTCCAGACTTTGCGCGACTTGGAGCGCGCCAGGAAGGACGTCGACGGCTTGCGGTCCCAGACTCGCGGGGCCGACCGGGCGGTTTTGACGGGGGTGAAGTGAATGCGGTTCTCTTCGCATGTGAGATCGCTGGCGCGCTGTGGAAGGAGCCTGTCCGACGTGCGACGTGTTAGTGATACTTTGCGCAGGATTATCCTTCTGGTCGTCATGATGGAGAAAAGGGGTTCATGGTCTATGCTTCGTTTGTTTGAAAGTTGCGCGAGAGGAGTCGCTGTGTCGTAGCGATTGTCTGGAATGTGGATATGAACTCACCATGCTGGAGATGGCCCACTGAATGGGTTGGTGGCCATGATCGATGTGAAACCAGGCCGACACGAGGAATGTCGGATGTTATGGCTGTCAAGTGGGACGGGACAGTTGACGGGTCGTATGGATGGATGAAGAGTAAGAGTTGCCGTAGACGTAAGATACACACTGCGGATGGATGGCGATTATGGATAACAGGCAAACCCACCGTGACCCAGGATGATGCAGGAGGGGAAGATTGCTTGATTGAGGATGAATGATGCTTGATGGGGACGATTCTTCTTGTTTTGCTCGGCGGTTGGTCTGGGCGGGCGTTGCTGTGCCAACCATACTCATCTTATCTCTCTAAAATATTCATCCATACTCTACTATTGATTGATGATTGATTGATTGATTGAATTTGATTGGTTTTATTGAGTTTATTGAGTTTATTGACTCAGGTTCAATAAGTAATTTCAATGGTGGGGTTAATATAGGTCATTTCCATAGGTGGAGGTACACTTAAGAAGATATATATATCGGCCCACCGTCTCACTCGACTTGACCTAGACCAGTACTCTATTCTCACACCTTATGTCAAATGGTGACAGTATTTGTAGATGGTCTATAATCAAAGCTTTACGATATTTGAATGCATGGACAATTCCTTTGTATCCTTCTTTTTTCAAGAGACAATCATCATTCGTAAATCATCCATTCTATCTCATGAGCTCATCGATCCCCAGATCCCTCAAACCCACAGGAGAGGAACGTAGAAACACCATTGCGCCGACCCAGCCGGGAAAAGGAGGTCCCAAAGTTTGATGCGAGAGAGGTGGCATGCTAGAATAACTTCTCATACATATCACGGTCATCAAACGGATCTCCAAACTCATCTACACCGGAACGTTAGCCATGCCCTTGAAACTCCATAACCGACCATTTGATCATCGTAATCATTTCCCACACGCAAATTGAGAGATCAAGAGGGAATAAGAGGGACAAGACGAACCGAGACTAAAGTCCTGATCGATCACATGCTCCATCGCCCGCTGGTATTCCTCCTCTGCGCGCTTGTTCATCCATGACGCTCCCGGCTGCCGGATCTGTTGCTGCTGCTGCTGCTGCTGCTGCTGCTGCTGTTGCGCTGACTGCTGCGATGACCCCTGTGTCTGCGAGTCTGGAGGTGCGGCTGTGGTCTGTGTCTGCGAGCCGGGCGGGGAGAGTTCTGCGGTGCGCACGTTGGTCGGGGTCCGGGCGCCTGCGGGGGAGGCTTCGCGCGAAGATGCCATTTGAGAATCGCCGTCTGCGTCTGGCAATTGGGTTAGCCACCGTTATGGGTTATGGAAATTGAAGGTGTATGAGTATGAACACTGGAGCATCGATCAGGTAGATGAGGGGTTGGAGGGGACGGTGTGATCCGGGGACCGGGAGATTGAGGAGTCCTAACCAGTCGTCATAATGAGAGTCGGAGCGTTCTGGACTAGAGAATGGACCACAAGAAGAATGGGTAGATGTGGACGATGATCTTAAAAGAAGATGATGACGAGGGACGTGGTTGTTTAACTGTGGGGGTAGAGGACGTTGGCGATTACTCATCGGCCACAACCACCACGTTGATCAACAAGAGTGCCTATTTCTGTGGTTTCTATGAAACTATAGAATAGCCAGACATGGCTCAATCATTCACATCTCATCAATAAGGATTGTGACATCCAACTCGTCATCTTCAAGTCCCACGACGATCGATCGCTGCCTGGACACCTGAAGGCGGTCAAAACGGGCACGATTTTCTCCGGGAAAAGAATCTCATTCCTCTCCTCTCTCACTCCCTCTTCTCTCACACTTTCTCACTCTCTTCTTCGACTTTCCTCTCAGTATACTTCGTCTTCCCTCTTGTTCGTCTCTCTCTCTTTCGACCATTCCCTCGTTTTTGGTTCTCCTCACTCGTTGATTGCTACATTGTCTTGGATTCTTTCCCCCTACTACAATACTACCCACTATCCCGCTCCCCACCCTCAGGCCATGAGTGTCCACTCCTCGACCTCCCGTCCCGACGCTGCCTGGGACGACGATTGGGAGCAACAGGCCGATGTATGCTCTTTGATACCCACATAGATATACATATTTACCATATCTATATACCAATGGGAAAGAATGTCAACTCATGGATCCTTCTGTCGCAGAAACTAGCCACAGAACCGTCCCCATCTCCCGATTCGGCTCCGACGTCCGAAAAGAAGGTGTCCTCCAAGGTCACCAAGGCACAACGTCGCGCGCAACAAGCCGAATTCAATCGCCAACTATGGGCTGAAGCGTATGTCTACAGCCGCCCCACCAATCTAGAGATCTATCCAGTATCTTAACCACTTCGACCCCCGCCCACAGTGAATCCCCGCAGACGTTCCACTTCCTCGAAACCCGCTCCGATGTCCCCCTTAAGCAGGATATCAAACCCGCCGTCACCCTTCTCAGTCGCAACCCACCCCCGCTCGTCACGCGCCAGTCTTCCTCTAGAGCTGTCGATGCGGCCGCCGACGGCATCGGACGCATGGGGTTGAACGTCGATGACGACTCCGAGGACGAGAGACCCCCCGAGCCGACCCCCGAGGAGCGTCAGGCCATTGCGCTGAAGAACCGCGAGGAAAAGCAGCGCAAGTACGAGGAGGTGCGCGAGAGGCTGTTTGGAAGCCCCTCGGCAAACACATCCGGCGCTTCCTCACCCCGTAGCGCCACTCCGCCGAAGCAGTTTGAGGGGAGAGGGAAAGGGAGAAGTCGCGGCGGAGCCCGGGAGAATCACAGTGTCAGCAGCGGCAGCAACAACAGCAACCGAGAGAAAAGGGATCAGTCGGCGGCATCAGGCAAATCGAGACAGCTCTATGACCCCGGATCCCCGGCCAAGTCCCCCTCGAATAACGGGCCGAGGAAGGACAGGCCGTCGACCAACCGCAACGCGAATGACATGGCCCCTCAGCAACCATATCGCACTCCTCGTGGACCCGACGCGAGCGGAAGTGGCGGGTTCCGATCTCACCGGGGTGGTCGAGGAGGTTAAGCTACAGATTACGCTTCCGACAGGTCCTTGGACACGATTACATGGGCCACCAAACTCGGTTTCGTTCTCAACCTCGGGTATTTTCAAACTACTCTACCATGTAAAAACCGAATGTTTCCGCTCTCCGCACGCCTGGGAATGAACCTCTTTCTCTCCCCTCCCGCCCTCCGTGATTACGGAAGGCCTCTTCCCGAGTTGATCGCGTTGGCAACTTGGGAAGTATTCGGACGGTTTTCTGAACGCACGTTAGCGTGATACCAACCGACATGGGGCTGCACCCGATCCACTCACGTGCGTATCGCTCATAGCTATCCAGATAGAGCTCATCCCCGCTGGTGGTCGCTTTGACATGTTCATTGGACTCAAGCGCGTCGACCCAGGCGGCCCAACGAGTGCCCTGCTCTGGATCCGGCCAGCCGCGGTACGGCTTCAGGACGCGTCTGAGCCGAAGGATCCACGGCGCCACCTGGGCGTCGACGAACGACAGGTCCGGGCCCAAGAAGAGCGGCCCATCTGGGTCAGCCGCGTCAATGAGCGTGGTGAAGGCGTCGCGCAGCTCTTGGGCGTGGGCAATCTGCTTCTCCTCATTCTGTTCCTGGAGAACGCGGTAGAAGGTGGGCACGATGTTGCGATTGACCTGCGTGTGTCAGTCAAACCGTCATTGCCAGCCTTCTTATAAATTTATATATAAAGATGGTACTGATCAATAATGGACTTACGAAATCCGCCCACAGACGGCAATGAGCGCGTCGCTTTGCATCCCCCGCAGGGAGCAGCGAGGGGCCAACATTCAGATCTTCCAACTGTAGCGCAAAACATCAGAACCAGTCAATCAAACCAAATATATTGAATCAACAACAATATAAGCCAACACGGCAAAAACAAATGGAACAAATAAAAAGGTCATACATATTCAAGCAACACCGTACTCTCATACGACCCCCAATCCCCGTGTCGCAGAGCGGGCACCAAACCCCGGGGATTGACCTCCAGCAACGACGGGGGTTTCTTGTACGGGTCAACTTCAATATACTGGTAGGGGATCCCCTTGGCCTCGAGGGCGATCCACACGCGCTGGACGAAAGGGCAGAAGCAGCTGCCGTAGAGCTTCAGGTCTTGGTCGGCGGTGTGCTTGGTGACGGTCTCGGCTGCTTGCCCGGTGGCTTTTGTGTGGTAGGTTTTTTGGGACATGGTTTTGACCTTTGGGATTGGTTGGAGGAATTGTTAGTTGTTGCCTTGGTTAGGATATGATAATGCTATAGCAGGTTGATGTTGGAGGTTTGCGTGATGGGAAGGCGGGGCGATGGAGTCCAGGGCAGTGACGTAGACCACGTGCAGGACCCACCCAATGCTATATAGTGTACGGAGTACTTTATACCTCCGAGTAACTAACAAAAGAGAATAAACAGACCCAATAAGAAATAAACATACCGAAAAAATCTTCCTCCGCCCTTTCATCTCCTTCGCCAAATACCGCTGCACACTATTCTTCTTAACACGATCACTCTCCTCCAACGAATGGCGATGTCCACCCCCCACCCCATCATTCTTCCCATTAGCCCCATTCCCATTAACCCGCTGAATCGTGAAGAACCGCTGTCCCTGCGCCCCTGGATGACCATCCGGAAGTGACGCATTGGGCGCGAGCACGCCAAACTGCTGCTGCTGCTGCTGCTGCTGCTGCGCAACAACCCCCGGGTCCAAAGAGGCAGAGTTAGAGTTCTGCAGAAGCGCAGCAGCAGCAGTGGCATCGACATCAGTGTCCGGCGCACCGACGGCGGCAGCCCCGGGGAGATACTCGGTGATTTTGATCTTGACGTCGCAGAGGTCGCGGGGGCGGGCGGTGCGCTTGCGCTTCTTCTTGCTGGGGTCGTTGGATTTGGGAGTTCCTGGGGGACGGCCTTTCAGGCGACAGTCCCAGTAGTGGGAGATGAGGGGCTTGCGTTTGTATTGTTGGGTGGAGCGGTGGGAGTAGATGTTGTCGATGTGGGGGAAGTAGGTGCGGAATCTGGTTTTGTTAGGTTATGTAGGGGTTGCAATTGCAAAGCGAAGGTAGGATGGATGAAGGAATGATTGAATGGTGAAAGCACATACTGCGCTTCGCTTAGTACGAGCGTCTCGTCTACGTTGAAGAGCCGGTTCCGCCATTGTTCCAGATCTGGTGGGTCTAGAATGAACGGCAAGTCCCGGAGATAGCCATTCTCTTTGGACGAGAAGATAGACGAGTGGGATGAGTCGGGGGAGTGTTGGGGAGGAAAATGAGGGGGCTCATTGGAAGACTGCAGGTGCGAACATTAGGCACGTGTATAGATCAAATTGCGGAACCCTAGGGCGCACGCACCAACAGAGATTGATAGGCATCTACCGGAGGTGCTCCCATGGCGACAGTACTATGGCCATGCGCATATGCTGGGAATTCATCCACGGCCGATTGGAGTGGCTGGAGAGAATGCGCGTCTTCGACAACGGCGAGGGTGGGATCTGGATCGGGCTTGAGGGTTGATGATGAAGTTGATGATACATGATTATGGTGGTAGGGTTGTGGAACGGTGTCTGACTCCGACACTAGATGAGCGGCCTCATTTGCCAGATCTTGGGGAGGCAAGTTCCTGGAAACGGAAGACGACGAGTGGTGCATCTTTGGGATCTATATACATACTCTGTATAGTTGTAGTAGTGATGATGAGCGATGCCGCTTTTAGGGTGTGGAGAGTCGGTGGAGATCCGTTCAAGCGGCGGCCCGTTGTCAGGTGATGTCATGTGATCTATACTTCCCAGTTGCTTTCTTCGACTTCATTTGCATTGTTTATGATGAAATATCCTTTACCTGATTGAGAATTGTCAATGACCTATCCTATTGATATTCACTCAACATGTATATCTGGACGATACTGGATACTAATAGCACTGAAACTGTCATCCGGGTTCTATCGTGGCAATCATGCTCAACCAAGTCCAGACTCCAGACTCCAGGGTGCCATGATGTCTTATTTTGATCTAGATTGAAAAGCTAACATCCATGGCATATATCAATCGGTAATCTAGAAACTGGGACAGGATCTCATAAACATAGTGTTTATAATGGTCGAACCAGCCACTGCGTCATCCATCGACAACATACAAAACGTGCATCACATGCATTGAAAGATCTATACTAGACCTTGAACACAGCATGATAGGTCCCCAACCCACACCAACCAAACAGCATCAACAAGAGTGAAGCTCTCCCTCAGCATCCCTCACCACCCTCCTCCTCCTCCCCACCCCCACCCACACCGCAGACTGCACAGAATCCGAAATCTCCCACTGGTCCACAGGAAGCTGCACCTGCCACGACCCCACAGCATTCACCACCTGCCCCAACACCTACCCCCTGGGCCCAGCTAGCGCACAATGCGCCCCCAACCCCAACACCCCCGTCCAACAATGCCACGTCGGCTGCACAGGCGCCAACAAAGACTGCACCGCCTGCGCCCTCTACTTCGGCGGCATGTGCCGCTGCATCCGCTCCCAGGACTGCTTCCACGACGCCTCCACCGACCACTGGACGCTCCTGCATGACCACAAGCTCATAACAACGCCGCACCACACACCCGGCATCCTCGACCTGCACGGCGACAACCGCGGCTGGAAACTAGGCCAGATCGTGTTCGCCACGGGCACGGTGTCGAACTCGGCGGACGGCGCGCTCGCCATGAACTCGGTGCATTCGCGCTCCGAGGAGCAGGCGCACGTCCACGTCTGTGACCGTCCTGTGAGTGTTTTGCGCAAGTATCTCGATGGGATTGCCTCGCCTGCTGCGTATGCGCACGGATTGACGCCCATGGACTTTGATCAATTGGGTTTTCCGAAGCATAGTGTGCTTTGTCGCGCGGGGTCGACCTGGCCTTTCGATGTGGCTGACTTGGTGGAGTCTTATCTTAATGGGTTGTCGTCTGCTGCGCCGTGTGCTTGGTTTTATGCTGGCGCGGGACTCATCACTGACCAGAGGGGGTATACGTGGGGGTGTGTCACCACGATGGGGTCGGCGGAGTTTCTTTTCTGTATGAATTAGTAGTTATGCTCTTGAGTAAGATGGCGGGGAACCTTGGCCATGTGGATAGGTATAAGGAATATGAGTATAAGTGTAGTATGAAAAAGTATGTATACGCCACGTGAGTCTATCCTTAAAGCAACCATTGAAATAACCCTCGGAACTCTAACCTCAAGCATTAGCATAGCAATCATAATAGTAATGAGACATCATAAAAGTAATGAGATAAAATCAATATCCCTCCTCGTCCACACTATTCTCCAAATAAACCTTCAAACTAAACTTCGCAAACGCACTCCGTCCCCGTATCACAGCGCCGTAGCGCGCAAACACAGGCGGGACGACACACAGCGCCGTCGCGACGGCCGCCAAGACCGACACCGCGACGTTGTTGCCCAACGCGGCGAACATGGGGCCTGCGATGAGCGGCAAGGCCGCTGAGAGCAGAGCGCGCACGATGCTCAGCGCGGCGAGGCCGCTGGCGGCGTAGCTGAGGTAGCTGTCGGTGAGGTAGCCGCCGAGGACGTAGTCGATCTCGTTGAGGCCGTAGCCGATGAAGACGAGGGCGAGGGCGGAGACGATCCAGTGGATGTGGGGCGTGGTGGAGGAGGCGATTGGGGGGATGGTCCAGGCGAAGAGCCAGAGGGAGGCTGCTAGGACGGGGACGCCGATGGAGAAGCCGGTGAGTTTGTCTTCTGGGAGGAGGGGCCGGTTGTGGTGCTTGTGGCGGGCGAGGATGCGGAGGTCTTGGCAGCGGGTGAGGATGCCGAGGAAGAGCCCGGCGAGCATGGCGAGGAAGGGGAGGCAGGCTTGTTTCGGGGTGAATGCGAAGTCCTGGTAGACTGGGGGGAGGGCTTCGACGAAGAGGTAGACGAGGGCGATGGCGATGGCGCTCATGGTCGAGACGATGAAGACGAGAAGCTCGGTGAAGAAGAGGCGGACGGGGCGGGCGAGGGCGACTTGGATGAAGGTGAGGAGGCTGGGCGTTTGGTCTGGGTTGAAGGCCTTGAGGGTTGGGATGTTGGTTGTTTCGCGCAGGTGGGCGACTTCTCCCGCGAGGAGCAGTGATGGACGGGACTCGCGGATGGTGAGGAGGAGGATGCTCACGACGCCGGTTACGATGGCCGCGACGTAGAAGAGCCATCGCCTGGTAATCGATTGAGAAATGAAATATAACTTAAAAGCAGGGAAAGAGATCAAACGAACCAGCCAAGTTCAGCCGTGATATACGTGCTGAAGATGGGTCCCAGCAACATCCCCATGTTGGCGACCATCGCCCAACAGTAGATCACCCAGACCCGGTCGCGGGCATTGAACAGGTCCTCGATGCTGCCAATGACGACCGTCGTCGGGATCGCGGAAAGCACGCCGCTGATAAACCGGCCGACCACGACGCCGGCCAGCGAAGGCACGGCGGCGACGATGGCGCAGGAGATGCCGTAGAGCGCGGTGCTGACGACATACAGCTTGCGGCGTCCAAACGCCTCCGAGTAAGGGGGGAAGGCGATGGCGCCGAACCCCTGGCCTAGAAGATATCTGATGCCGTCAGAACCTTGTCATATATCAGGGGCAATCATGAGAGCAGAGACGAACAAGGACACGAAGATGAAGACGGACAATTCGCGCGAAATGGCAAATTCATGAAGCGCATCGCGGGCACTCGTCGACTGCGCAATCAATTAGCTTGTTGGTCAGATTTAAGTCTTGAGGAATACGTACACCCGACGTACTGACTGCGGTCCTGCGATCCCTCTCCAAGTAAGCAAGACATTCTTTCGCGACAATAACCTCAACGGAGATCTCTCTCGCTCTCTCTCACGTGAAAAATTCCAAAAATATCACCAACGAGGTGTCATAGATCTTGCGACAGCGGCTCCAATTGCGCGGATGTCGCGGGTTGGCGGGCGCCCACTGGACATGACACTCATCTGCAGCAATCTGGAGCCCACTCCGTGCCAAATGGGGACTAAGAAGGTCCTTGTCCAATTCGGCGGGGAACGAACAGCTAGTCATTTCTAGTGTTTTGGGAGTCATGATTGGCTGAGGGGGGATATTAGGCTGAGATAACGACGACGGACGGGTGTATATCGGAGTTTAGAGTCCACAATGGAGCCTCTTCTCTAGTCTTTCGTTTCATCCATCAGCGGGACAAGGCGTCTTGAATACGAGCCTATGATCTGATGGACGAGCAAGGGGGCGCGGGGGAGAGCAGATGTGGGCGGACGCAAGCTTCATGGCTGGTCTGCAAGGGGGATCTTTAGATTCCTCAGAGAGAGATTGACCAAACAAGGTACATTCCGGGTGCATGATGCCAGTCGCAAGCCACCGGCCAATATTCCAAGGACAGAGCAGTCAATCGCGGTTGTCGATGAGATATAGTTGTCGAAAATCGCCGAACAGGGCATCATCTCACAACCATGAGTGTTGATCAATTCCCTGGGTATCAGTGTCATCACCGTACTTCGTCCTGCACATGCAATAGTCGTAGATCTCGAGGAGATCCACAGAGCTCACGCCAGGGCGTTCGATTTTAGCCCATTTAGAACCCCACAGCTGTCGGTAGCCATCCGATGCCAGGGGGAGCGGTGCGATTGTATGAGAGAAAAAGAGGCATAATGCCTCAAACTGACGTCTCCCGATTACGCGGTGTGTTCGAGACCAACTGAATCATCTTCATTGCCTTCCTGCCTTGTCGATGGAGCGAGACAACGCCTCGATTCGAGGATGAGGCGCGGCGTGTCGGACAGAAGGACGAAAAGCAGAGGTTGCCTCATTGTTGGGATCTGGTCGCACGTGCATTCCGGTTTCTTTACCTTATTTGATTTCTTTTTTTTTTTTTTTTTCGATTCCTCCCTATAGTTGTTATGTCGATTGTCGTCTCCTAGATTGAGTGATTTATGCTTCCCTCCTTTTCTCCCCTTGCGAAGAGAAAAAGCGCAAGACTGCATTGCAGGAAGCGTTCAATTCGGCGGGGAGTCCCTACGAGGAAGATTCATTACTGATCGAGACAAGATGGACAAGGGAAAATTCAGATGGGAAGTGGTTTGATTCTTGAAACAGTGCAGTCAGTTGTATACATGGCCCCTGTGTTCTTGCCCATCCCTCACTTTATTCCTTTCCATCCACGCTCCATTCATCAACTTTCCCCTTTCCAATTTCTCTGTTGCTACAGTTGGTACAGAAAAAGTGAACCTCTGATTTAGTTGTCGGAGGCGCCGGTGTAGGCGAGAGCGTTGGGGCTGCCGGAGACGTCGGTGACAACGTCGGGGGTGGCGAGCTCCTTGATCCGCTTGGTCACGGCGGCGGGGCCGTCGAGCTCCTCCAGAGACATGAGGTAGAGAGACAGACCAACAACGTGGGGGGTGGCCATCGAGGTACCCGAGATGGTGTTGGTGGCGGTCTTGGAGCCGATCCAGGCGGACAGGACGTCCTCACCGGGGGCGAAGATGTCGACGACCTTGCCGAAGTTGGAGAACGAAGCGCGGGCGTTGTTCTCGCTGATGGCGGCGACGGTGATGGCATCGGGGGCGGAGGCAGGGCTGGATTCGCTGGCATCGGAGTTCTCGTTACCGGCGGCGACGATGGAGAGGACACCCTTCTCGAAGGCGCTCTGGACGGCGTCGTTGAAGGCCTGGGAGAAGCCACCACCCAGAGACATGTTGATGGAGGCCTTGCTGGTGCGCTTCTTGGAGACAATGTCGTTGGCGGCCCAGTTGAAGCCGTCCAGGATGATGGCGGTGGTGGAGGACTCGCCCTCGAAGACCCTCACGGCGATAAGCTCAGCCTTCTTGGCAATGCCGTAGGTCTTGCCACCGATGGTACCGGCGACGTGGGTACCGTGGCCCTGCCCGTCCTCAAACTCGCCGCCAGCGGCGTTGTAGCCCTTGGTGGCACGGCCCTCGAACTCCTCGTGCTCAATGTTGATACCAGTATCAACGACGTAGCCGAAGGTGCCGGTGCCGGCCTGGTCGTCGTAGACGTAGTCGGTGCTCGGCTCACCCTTGTGGGAGATGCTGCCCAGACCCCAAGGAGCATCCTTCTGGGTCTTGATGGCATCAAGATACCAGATCTGGTCCTCTTCGACGGCAGCAACCTAGAACAAAGTTGTTAGCACACCAGGGCTCCCCCAGTTCATTCCTCCTGCGAGATGACGTACGTCTTCGTGGTTGCGAATCTCCTCGATGGTGGCATCATCGAACGATCCAGCGTAGGCGGCGAACTTGTTGATCGCGTAGTTGCGCTCAATGCCGACGCTGGACGAGTCCGCGATGCGGGCAGTGTTGCGCGAGTGGACGCTGGTGGCCCAGGTGGTGTGGGCTGCGATCTTGGCGGCGTCGACGCCCTCCTTGAAGGTGACGATGTACTTGCCCGGGATCTTCTCGCCCGACCGGCGGACGTGAGGCTCGGCAACGGGGGCACCGAAGATGGCCGGAATGACCGCTCCCAAAAGGAGCAAAGAGCGCTTGATGGTATACATGACCACGAGTTGGACAGACCAGAAAGAACGTTGACTTGCAAGTAGTTGAGAACTGAAGAAGCCGGATGGAGGATGAGGATGGAAGAAAAAAAAAAAGAGTTGAAGGCTGGCACCAGGAGGCCTTATATAGCTTTTGTTCGAGGACGGTCTCTAGCACGATCTTTGAAACATCCCTTAAGCTCTGTCACTCACGCCGGCCACTAGACGGAGGACAGGGGTCTGGGGAGTCTGGAAGAGCGGAGTCGAACTCTCAGGGTGACATTGCATCGCCAGACGGCTTCCACTGGTTCTCCCTCCTACGGATCGAAACTCTTGGTGGAGAGGGAAACAAATGAGGGCGACGATCCCCGGACCTCCTCCGGCGGTGCTCAGAGAGGAGTCACCGGGGGGGCGTTAATCAGGGACCAGACGAAAATACCACGAGGGCGTTTCGTCCCGAGCGCGTTCCTGTCCATCAAGGTCTTGGTCCGTCCAGCCGCTACCCGCAACAGGGAAGGTGGTGTGGTATACCCACCGTGATGGACGGAGCTTGACCGGGTGACCGACAACACATGAACATAATCACGGGAAAGGTTGCGTGAGGGGCCCTGTGAAGAGGGTGGGGAAACGTCCTCCCTTCTCCTCATTCACTTTAGGGGGATCGATGTGACCTCTTCTAGATGCTTGGCAATCTCACGCGATATGCGCCGCTGTGACAGTTTCGTGATCTCTCCCCTGTCAATCCGCCGAGATTGACTGGACAAGATGTGTTTCTAGAAAGGAAACCTGCTCAATAGACTAAGATCTCGGGGGGCACGAGCCTGTCCAGACCCTAGTTACACACTTAGGCCAAGCAAATCAAGTACAGACAATCACCTCTACGATACCCATTCCCAAACGGGGGAGCAGACTCAGATCAGGCCGCCTCGCTTGCAGATGCTCACAAGGCGAGAGGGAGGGGTGAGGGGGGAGAAGGGGAAGGGGGGGGGGGGGGGGTGGGTTAGGATGCCGGCACGGATAGAGGTAAGAAGCTTATGATAAGCTCATTCGACCAATCTCGCCCTCCCTGAGAATGGTTCA
>KZ559630.1:0-67641 GCA_002850765.1 Aspergillus taichungensis
ATATATATATATATATATATATATATATCAAGAAAGGAGAAAAGAAAAGGAAAAACAAACCTTCTTACACCTCTGAACACTCCCACACTCCCCCCCAACCCCCAACTCCGCACAAAGCCCCTGCCAATCAGCCAGCTGCGGGCCCGTCGACCCATCCTGCACGCGCCGCACCAGCCGCTGGTACTCCTCGCGGATGAGCCAGTTCCACATGAGGCGGCGAAGGGGGTCCTTCTTGGACCAGGCTAGCTGGCGCGCGAGACGGTCGAATTCGTCGATGAGGGGCGCGTGTGGGTTGGGTGCGAAGCCTGGGCAGGTGGTGAAGAGGCGGGGTGGTTCGGGGACTGGGAGGGAGGGGGGCGAGGTTGAGGTTGAGGTTGATCTGGGGGTTGGGTTTGAGAGGGAGAGGGAGGAGGGGGGGATTGAGTGGGTGAGGGTGCTTGGGGTTGAGGACATTGTTGGTGTTGCTTTGTTGAACCTTTGTGGTGTGGATTGGGGTTGGTTGTTGGGGTGGATGGATGGATGGATGTGATATCTCTGTGTAGAAGCTTTTGGAATATGGGATTGGAAAGTAGGTACCTTAATCGAAGATGCATTTATGAGAGTTTGTAGAGAAGGAGGGCGGTCTTGAAATACGCCATGGGATTCTATCATGAGATCGAGTGAATGAATGCGAGATATTCATCGATTGTCGCCTGCTGTGAAGGCCTGTCTGGTGGGGAATGCCCTTTGTGTGTGGTGTTGCAGAAGTGCCATGTTTGATAGACTGGTATCATTATCACGGTTACCGTCTTTAGGGACGATGATATGTTTGTGATGCTATTCATAGTGTTTGTTGACACAAGAGCCATGTATATCCAGCAATCTGATAGTAGCAACAGGTTAGATTGGCTATCTGTCAATATTGATAGGACACCCACTCAAATAGAGACTGTTATCTCATGCCATGGCTAGCATGTTTTTCATAGACTGGTTGAACGATCTATATAGCATGCTGTGAACTATATAAATGTCGAGATTCGTCCTATGAGAAAGAATGCCCGGTTAGATTACGATTATAACTGTCTACTTTTCGATTGGATTGAAGGAACCACTTACATTTTCAAACATAATGCAGCCATTAGCACCTGTGCATATAACAATGTAGTCACTGACCCTATGTGGATAGTATATACATACCGCACTAAGTAGTCAGGTATTCAGTTGAGCCACACCTACACCCATCAGCTAAGTGTGTCTATCTGTGGATTCCATACCAGCTAAACCCAAATATAACCTAAACCCCAATGACCTTAAATCAACAACAAAGCACAACTAATTCCCAACCAACGAGACAAAACCCTAACCAACCAATAACAAAAAGACACCCCAGTCAAGCAAACACCATCCTGGTCGCCAATAAAAGTACCGGTCTCCAGTCTGTACAACCCAGAGAGCCACTTACCGAGTAGATAAGCCTCGCATGATATACTTCCCCCACAGCTAACCAACCAATCCAGATGGTATCTACCAAACCCGACGACATAAACCACCCTATTGGGTGTGTAATGGAGAGAACTTCGAGTGACGGGACAAGGGGTTGGTAGGGTCCGGGGGATATGCGTTTGTATCATTATATTCTGTTCGAGGGAAAGATAGAGAGAGTGTGAGGGGAGCGTTCGTCTCGATCGTCTGGGTAGGTCTAGAATTGATGCTTTGATGGTTGAACTGAGTAGAGGACTAAGGGACTGGCAAGCCTGGGTAAGAGCCAGTCCTGCTCTATATTCTCGACTGCAGATCGACTGTTGGCATCCATTCTGGCGGATTGGATAAGGTCTGCTGGGCCGGCTACTAGGCATTGGTATGGGATGTCTTCATTCTCCATCTATTTCTGCCTATATATATTATCCGTTAGGTAATCGAATGACTCGACAATATCTGAAAAGAAAGAGAGAGTTTATGGCTGATTGGAGAAGGTCATCTGATAGCACAACCACGTACATCTCCTACTGGTGGACGATTGCGGGGGATCTGACCGATCTTGGCTCAGGGATGAAAGGACCTCAAGCGGTTAGACCGTATTGAATAAAGAATATCGAGTCAAGCATCGTCTATTGCCATTGTGTATAACCTTTTCTCAAAATCTGAAGGACTACTGTAGTGTCCCCACCCCGACTCACTGTACCACCGGTTCTTCGCCGGGGTAATGATTGACAAAATGGTGAGGTGGACAGAGAAGGATGATCCATACAGTAACCCGCACTTGTACATAATACAGAGAGAACATGCAACACACCTGCATGTGCATACATGTGGTGGAGGAAGTGATGATTCAGTGGAGCCGAAGGGGATTCGTTCGGTTCTTCTTGCCTTCCCGCAGGAGGGACGAGAGCAATGGTAGATTGCATCAGGGGTTGTGTGGGCGCTGGGTCACGGCTCGCATCGCGGAAGGCTTCCCCCGGCTTGAATTAACAGAGTGGTTTGAACCACGGTGTGAATGAGGGGAGCAGAAAGAAGCAGAGACAGACATCATGATGATGATAGTGGGTAGGACATACTCAGCCAACCCTGACCTAGTCGGCCGTCTCTTGGACCCGCTCTCTCGTCCAAGAGACTGTGATTTGATCAAGGAAGATGGAAGGGAGGGTAGGTGCAGATGGGCCTTGCAGTGAGGCAAGGGGAGGGGGGCAGACTGGAGCAGACTGGGGCAGACTGGGCCACACTGTCTTCCCCCGTCCGTTCAGGTTCGAGGAGGGAGGGAGGAGGGAGGATACTTGTCAGATACAGATACAGATGCAGATAAGTAGCTCCACATTTTGGATTTCCTACCCCGCAGATGAACCAACGCAGAAGATCGCCACGTTCGGAACACAACCCCTTAGGGTTGGGGTTCTGTTGCTTCTGAACTTGGTTATGGGGTCGAAAGTTTAGGATTGTCCCGGTGGGCAATAACAGCCAGGAAAAGAGGAGAAAAAGCACCGTGGACACCGGTTCAAGTTGGTTAGGGTTAAGGCCGTGGCTCCACCCTGCGATGATGCCGTTGCCGATCGATCTGTACGGATTGGCTGATACCGGCCATGCAACCTGATACCGACGGATACGGAATCATACCGAGCTGGTACCGGGTGGATACCAGCTGATACCGACTCCGGTAATACATCATACATACACTGTTGATCATTAGGAGAAACGTTTGAGACGTGTAGAGAAGTACTTGGTATGGATCAGTTCCATGGAATCAGAGGAGCAGATGACTGAGCTCTGCATGTTCGCGAACCTTTTTGATTGCGGCAGAACCGCCTGTGCCGAAATTCAATTCCTGCAAATAGGAAGGTCTCTGGGTTAGGAAACTTGGGTCGAGTTGACCGTTGGACGACCGTGGCGTTTGGGAAGTCGGCTGTATGTTACTCTGCTGCAATATTGACACGACGACGAATGTTAAACATGGGATTTCATCACTCAACCCTCTGGACCAAAAAACAAAAATGAAAAAAATGGGAAAAATAAATAAACTAGTTTGACCAGGATGGTGGTGTCCCGAGAAACGAGCCGTGTTGTCTCGATGCAGAGGGGGGAGGGGAAACCGGGATAGTACAGATCTAAATGACTTCTGCACTGGGATGTAGTCCAATCATGGCGTACGAGACGACTCCGGTTGAACTTCAAGTGTTGGAGGCCAAGGGGGTTACCAAAACATGGCTGGTGTCTGTTTGATTTTCGATTTTTTTTTTCTATTTTCTGGATTTTTTCTTGGTGGTTGAGATATAATAATGGAACGTGGAAGGTCAAAAAGCGCCATTGATTTAGAGATGATTCCACCACCATCGACCCAACACAGTTCTCAATACTGAGATACTTACCATTATTCCATTCAACTCTTGCGCCCAAGAGACAGAAAACAAATTGAGAGAACAACAAAGACAGCCAAGCAGGTGTCGATACTCTCGATTTAATATCCTTCTGTGTAAGTCTCACCCGTTACTGTCATCGTCATCACCGTCATCATCAGCAGCACGATAAACGTCTCTTCCCGTTCTCTTACATACCAGTACAATCACATGACACATTGATATCGATAACATACCGTATCAATACCCCACTGACACCACCTCTGTTTCTCTCTCTCTCGGACTTCAGTTGTCTGATCCTCTTCTCTCTTCTCTCTTCTCTCTTCTCTCTTCTCTCTTCCCTCTTCTCTCTCTTCTCTTACTTTTCCCCCTTCCTGTCCATTCTTGTCTTGTTCTGTACTTTTGACCTCCTGAATCCTTCCCCTCCTCTCACCCATTCAATCCTCTGCGTTGGTTCTTCCATTGATCGTCTTTTTTCAACTTCCCGCCGGTTAGAGTCATATCGTTTTGGGATTGATTCGTGTCGATCACCCTGACTTCGCGTTGACGCCTCGCCGTCGCGCTGTTCCCCCGCATAGCCACTCTCTTCATTCTTCGTTTTCCCCCTAGTCTCTTTTTTTTTTTTCTTTTTTGACTTTCTCTGACTGTCCTTACGTGATCACGACCTCCCTCACCTTATCTTTGACCTTTGATTCTTCTTTCTTTTGAAAGTCCATTCTTACACTTTGGCCAGTGATTCATAGTCTCCTTGTGGAACGCAAGGCCTAAAGTCAAGTTCCCGTGTCGTGGTCGCGGTCGCGGTCGGAACGTCCTTTACTACCCGAACTTCATACCCCTCCCGCGACCTAGTCATGGCCCGTTGATGCTGCGAATGCATTCATAGGCTCAATTCATGGGCTCCCGCCCTGCTCGGCAGACGGTCCGGTGCTCACAGCTCATCTTTTGACCTTTTATCTTTTCGTCTCACATCTCTCCCTCCCTTCCCCGCCCGTCCCGACGGTTCCGCCCCGGGGATCGTTCGGTCCAGCATGGCAGGCAATGGTCCCTCCCCTGCCCCTACTCAGTTTCTGGCGCCTCCTGCCGTTGCCGCCCTGAGGCAGGAGGCTCGCTCGGTCGAGAACAAGTCGCCGTTGGCTCGCTCCTACAGTGATGACATGCAGGGGGAACGTGATGACTTGAGGGAGGCCGCGGAGCAGACCCTGAACGTGATCGTCGACCTGGACCTCGAGGGTCGCATCAAATGGGTCAGTCCGTCGTGGAAACAGGTGGTGGGAACCGCGCCCGATTCCGTCGAGGGTCAGCCGATCTCGGAGATACTGGTCGACAACAAGGATGCCTTTCAACTGGCGATCGAGTCCCTCCAGGCGGACGACTCGCGCAGTCGTTTCATCCGCTTTGCCTTGGAGATGGGTCCCGACTCGATTCTGCAATATTCGCCGGAACCACGACCGTTGGAGGAGTCCGAGAGGAAAGAGGCGGGGGAGAATGTGGACGTGAGGGAGCACGAGGCGGCCCCTGATCAGGTGGAGGGGAACAATGTCCTCACCATGGAAGGCCAGGGGATTATGGTGTATGAACGCGGAGATGGAGCCGGCCATGTAAGTTGGAGTCCTCCCCCAACTTCCTTGTCTGGTCAAATTGGGCGTGCTGGGGACGTTAACTAACGGCTATCATCTCTACAGACCATGTGGATGCTGCGACCGTTCTCTGAACCCCGTGAAGTCACCATCGATCTCCCTCCGTTACTTGTCGAATCTCTCGGTGTTGGCGCGGAAGTGTTGGCAAACTACTTGACGACCCTGGCCGAGGCCGCCGCCATCGAACCGGACGTCTCGAAACACCCCGCCCCCCAACCTGTCCTGTGCCGGATCTGCGAGCGCCAGATCACCCCGTGGTGGTTTGAGAAACACTCCGATCTCTGTCTGCAAGAGCATCGAGCCGAGATGGACGTCCAAATCGCTCAAGAGAACCTCAACGAGCAGCGCCACGCGATTGTCAGGGTTCTGGACGCCCTTGAGGCCCGTCAGAGCAGACCGTTTCATGCGGGCGAGAGCACCAGCTCGCCGCCTCCCGTTCAACCAGAGTACAAAGGATTACCGATTGGTCCGTCCCCAGCGGCCTCGGCACCCGCCTCGGTAGCATCATCCGAATCTGTGTCGAGTGCCAGCTCGGCTCCCGGTACGCCCCCCAGATCTCGCGACCATTCGACGTCGGGCATTGGGCACCTGCGGGGCCGTTCGTTCGCCGTGCGGCGCCCACTGGCCCGTGTCGTCGAGCTGATTCTCGATCTGTGCGACACCGCGCTGGAGATCAACATGCCGGTGATCAAGCAGTCGCGCACGGATAACCCGGACGATTTCCGAACGCTGTCCCCCCAGTCGGAGTCGCGGATCTCGCAGGTCCTCCAGTGGCAGTCTCCGAGCTCCAATACGCTGGGCCAGGAACAGGGTCTGGCCGCACTCTGTACGGATACCGAGGGCGTGGTGCGAGCGATGGTGGATGCCGTCATTCGTCATCGCAAGATCGTCGAATACGCCGAACGGATCCGCATTGAGTACACAGTCTTGGTGGAGGAATGCATCACCGCGGCCCTCCGCAAGGCCGAGCGCATCGCAGCGGGTCAGTTGAGTGACTCGAGCTCCGCAGAAGATGACGTTCCGGATAGCAGCACCATGTCCCCCCGCGCCGCTCCGAGTCCGAATCTGAAACCGATGCCCGAGCCCCAGGCCGTGCCGCCCGCGCCCGCGGTGTCGGCCTTGACCATGTCCATGCGCAACTCCCCAGATCGCTTCCCGCCCCCCCAGTCCTTTGAGGGACGGTCGTCCTCCGTCGCCGTGTCGACGGGGTCGAATAGCCCGTTGGAATGCCCCACCCCCCGTTCGCACAAAAGTGCCGCGGCCGTCCTGGGGACGTCCCAGCCTAGCCGTCGTGGGTTCCCGCCGGCCGAGAGCGACGCGGGTGATGCCAGCGATAGCGGCGTCTTCTCTTCGGCTCTTTCCGGATCTTTACGGACGGAATCCCCGTCGTCGGACCGGAGCCTTGAACGAAAGCGTCGGAGCCTGGTGCTTCCTGGTCTGTCCAGTTCCCCCCGCCGCGGGCATTCCCCAGCCCGAATGTCGGGCCCTCACTCGCCGTTACGCATGCCCAAACCGCGACTGTCGTGTGGCGCGGAGAGTCTACCGTCCCCTGTGGTCTCCCCGTCGGCTCATGCCGGTGAACTCGCCCACATGCACTATCGGCATCACCGCCGTCAATCCTCCGCGACGTCGTCCGATGCCGCCAAGGTGCCCCCCGTATCGCCACATCTGACCTCCGCCAGCCAGCCCCAGCCGCGACCCGCACCGCCGTCAATCAAGGACTTCGAGATCATCAAACCGATCAGCAAAGGCGCGTTTGGGAGCGTCTATCTGTCCAAGAAGAAGTCGACCGGCGAATACTACGCGATTAAGGTGCTGAAAAAGGCGGACATGGTGGCCAAGAACCAGGTCACCAACGTCAAAGCTGAACGGGCGATCATGATGTGGCAGGGGGAAAGTGATTTTGTGGCTAAACTCTATTGGACCTTCTCGAGCAAGGATTATCTCTACTTGGTAATGGAATATCTCAACGGGGGCGACTGCGCTTCCCTCGTCAAAGTCCTGGGTGGCCTCCCCGAAGACATGGCCAAGAAGTACATTGCCGAAGTAGTCCTCGGGGTAGAACACCTGCACGGGAGAGGCATTGTCCACCGGGATCTGAAGCCGGACAATTTCCTAATCGACCAGACCGGCCATCTGAAGCTGACCGATTTTGGGCTGTCCCGGATGGGTCTGGTAGGCCGGCAGAAACGCGTGCTAAAGAGTATGAACGAGTCGACGCCCGACCTTCTACGGCAGGGGCCTTTCCCCCGCGCCACCTCGATCGCCTCTTCCCGCTCGGCCTCGGTCGACCTCCAGGGCAGCGGATCCCCAGGCTCGACGCCGTTGATCCCGCCAGATATGGCCGGCAGCATGCCACAACCGTCGTATTTCAGTCTGAGCCAACAAGGGGGGAGTGGATTGAGCCGACAGACGTCTCGCCGGGCGTCGGGCTACCGCAGTGACAGCGGCAGTAGCGATCACCTTCACACCATGTTCCGGAATATGTCCTTCAACGATGGCAGCGACGCACGCGGGGAGACTCAAGGCCTGGGTTCGATGCCCTTTCCGCTCACTCCGTGGGGTCATCTGCCTGAAGAAGAGGGCCAGAGCGAGGCGGGCGAGTCGTCCCCTCAGTTGCAACCCCTACAACCTACGACTAGCAACCAGGCTTCGTACGGGACCCCACCTCAGCAAAGCATGATGCCACCGTTGATGGCGCTGTTCGACCCGGAAGACCACAACAGGCGCTTTGTAGGGACACCGGACTATCTGGCTCCGGAGACCATCAACGGTCTAGGCCAAGACGAAGTCAGCGACTGGTGGTCGCTGGGCTGCATCTTATTTGAATTCCTTTTCGGCTACCCCCCTTTCAATGCTGCTACCCCCGACGAAGTATTTGACAATATCCTCCACCGAAGGATCAACTGGCCGGACGAGCCCGAGGAGCTCGCCTCCTCGGAAGCCATCGATCTGATGAACAAGCTGATGACCATTCGCCCCCGGGACCGCATTGGAGCCAATGTCGACGAGAAATTCCCCAACGGCGGGGCAGAGATCCGCAGTCACCCCTGGTTCTCGGACATTAATTGGGATACTTTGATGGAAGACAAGGCCCAGTTCGTACCCAGCACGGAGAACCCCGAAGACACAGAATATTTTGATGCCCGTGGCGCAACGCTACAAGCTTTTGCCGAGGAGCTCGAAGATGGCCATTCGCCGCAGACCCCGGTGACAACCGGCTCGGTGTATCCGCCAGATCGTCCCCACGATGCCCTTTACAAAGTGCGCGCGCAGGTCAATTCAACAAAGCGGCCACTGATGCCTTTGCATATCCCACCTCATGTCCGCGACTCCCGCAGCCGGAGGCTGAGTGAGCCTTCTTTGGCAGACGACTTTGGCAACTTTGCTTTTAAGAATCTTCCAATGCTGGAGAAAGCCAACAAGGATGTGATCCAGAAGCTGCGGCAAGAAGCCATGCAGGCACAACAACGCTCAGTTCCACCTCCGGGTGCACAACCGCAACAGGCGCAACCGCAACCTCAGCAGCAGCATCAGCATCCATCGCAGCAGACATCACAGCATTCATCACAGGACTCCTCACAGGGGCAAGGCCAAGGCCAAAGCCACAGCCAGGCCCAGAGTCAGGGACAGGGTTCTGGGTCGAATTCAGGGCCAACATCAGCCACCTCCGGGCCGTCTCTGGAAGGGAGTCCGTTGCCAATGCCATTGCAGCGGACACTATCCCAGAACAAGGGCAACAACAGGCCATCCTCCCCTTCAAGCTTGAGCCAGGCAAATTCGTCACCCAGTCGTCCGTCGCAACCTTCCTCGCCACTCCTTGTGCAGTTCAGCACTGGGCACAATCATGAGCGCAGAAAGACCTCTGGTTCATCCTCGACCAACTCTCACCAATCCAGCAGCGGGTCTTTCCCGGTTGGTTCGGACCAAAACCGGATGGGCAATCTCAAGTACAACTCAGCGGCATCTTCGCCCATCAAGACTGGCGGCCGGGTCTCGACCCATTCACCTGATAAGATGCCGTCGAGCCTGCACCGGCAGGGCAGCGTCCCCAGCCGTGCGAGGTCGCAAACGATCGGATCTCAAGATGGCGGGGAGCTGTCGTCGTCGTCTGTCACCAGGGATTCCTATGTTCCCGGCCATCACAAACGTCGTAGCCAACTCTATGTTGATGTCTCTCCATCCTCCTCTGATAACGAAGACCCCCGTACTAAAGCTTTACTCAAAGTACAACGGCGTCGCCAGAGTTCCAGACGGTTGTCGCAGATCAACCTTCCCGATGGGCCTTTCTTCCGACCACTGGACGTGCTCATCTGTGAGGATCATCCAGTGTCTCGGCTTGTCATGGAGCGTCTATTCGAAAAGCTCCGGTGCCGTACGATTACTGCAAAAAATGGCGCCGAGGCCATGCGCTTTGCGCTGAGTGAAGTTCAATTCGACATCATCATGACCGAGTTCAAATTGCCCCAAGTGAATGGAAGCGACGTGGCTCGAATGGTGCGCGAAACGCGGGGTGCCAATCGACATACACCGATCATCGCAGTCACTGGATATCTAAAGGATTTGCCGGAAACCCATCCCTTTACCTCCTTGATTGAGAAACCCCCAACCCTGACCAAGCTTACGGAAGCTCTGTGCAAGTTCTGCCAGTGGAAGCCCCCGCCGAAAGACTACAACCCTACCCAGCCACTAGCGGTTCCGACCTCTGCAGCACGTCAGCCTCCTGTTCCGATGGAGCATAGTCCGAGCTCGACAACATCGTCCGGGTTCGCGCTCGTGCCTCCTAGTTCCTACCAGGGGTCCAATCGCACAGACTCGGTTGGCAGCAGCTACTTTGGTGACGTGGAATCCGTCAAGCCCGAAGAGCCTCCTGTCATCGTCAGCCAGCGAGCTGATGAATGGGGCGGGAAGGAAGGAGGTCTTGGAATATCAGAGGCTCCGCCTGTGATTCAAGAGACCACTGACTCGTCGCCCAGCGCTAGCTCGGCGCCCATTCCACAACCGCTTCACGCGTCCTCTGCTCCAGCGTCTGTCAATGCCTCGGGTGTCCTGACACCACGCAAACAGCGATCCAGCGAGGCAATTCGCGCCAAGCGAGAGTCTTTGGAAAATAGACGTTACGAATGTGCCGAGTCGGGTGACGATGAGGATGAAGAGCTCGGCCACTCGCAGGTGCGAACACCCAGCTCCCGGACACGGTCCAACCGTCCGGGCTCCAAGCTCGGCATCGAGATGATGAGGACCAACAGCCGAGGAAGCGTGGTGAGCGGTAGCGAAGAACTGATCCGAAAAGAGCGGGAGCTAGAGCGGCGCCGAAGCGGCGGCTCCACCAGCCTCAGCGACGACGATCGAATGGGATCGTCACCTTCTCGAAGCACGGACATCGACGACCGGTTTGAGGGGCTTCATCTTGTTGACGACACGATATCACTGGAAGACGACCAGTTCAGTCCACGCCATTCCCCCATGTTAGGATTGGCTTCTAGCCCGCGCGCCACTGCACGGATGCTCCTGCACGCATCGTTACCTCCTCTCCCTCAACACTCGTCGCCGCTCTTCCGCGCCAACATTGCTGAAACAGACGAGCCCGCGGAGGAGGCTCAAAGCTCCATGGTGGGCAACACCACCCCACCCTGCACTTTATCAGACGACGCCCACACACCAACAGAACCCAACACACCGTTAGTGAAGGTCTCGCGGGACGACGCGGACGACGCAGACGACGACCAGTCACTTCTGGACGCCGAAGCCACGCCTCGACCGTCTCATACGCCTTCCGTTGGCTTGGGCTCGGAGCCGACGCCTCGTCCGTCTGAACGCTAGAATGAAAGATTTGTACTATCTAATGATGAGATAGACTTGCTGGCTTTTGTTTGGCGTTGGACTTGCAGACAAACATATCTTTTTTGTTGGATGTAACGCGTTACTTGCCTTGCTGCCCTTCTCTTTTCTTCTCTTCTCTTTCTCTTCTTCTCTTCTTCTCTTTCATCCTTTTATCTTTTTTCCCCTTGTCTTCCTTCTGACTTTCCTTTTATCTTTCTATTTGCTTTTGAAATATTCATCATCTGATATGATATGCTATGCTCGGGTCTAAGCGGGTGTTTTACAGGCGTGCCACAACGATATCATCTCACCAGGTTTTCTTACACTTTTACTTTTTGACTCTCGTTCCAATCCTTTTTTTTTTATCTTTTTTTTACCTCAATTCAACAAAAATCAACCTTACTGTGCTGTATAACCAATTTACCACAGAAAACTTGATTTCGTCAATCCCCCTTACATTACATTACATATTTTCCTTGCGTTTTCTTAAACTCAACCCTACTCCAATTGATTGAATTTCAAGATTGTGTATGTACGAAAGACTACTAAGACAAGATAAGATTTTTTTTTTCCCCCCCTTCTTGGGCGTCTATAGTCTTTTCTTGTCTGTTGTTCGGCTTTGTAGATTAGGCTTATCTTCATCTATATCGATGACTATGAGTATATCTATGTCGTTATCTATATCTTCATCTATATCTATGAATATATCTATATTTTGATCTCGTTAGATAGCTATTAGCTATACCTGTACAAAGCTATCCAGCTATACAAACAGTAGCTAAACAAGTAGATGGACCAAGATCAGACAAAGATAAGATAAAGTATGGAAAATAGGCGTGTATTTAACTTTTTCCATAGCCCAATAGATACTCCACGATCAGGACAGAAACATGCAAGACGAGACGAGACAAGACATACATACATAAACGATACAATAGATAAATAATCTCAACCTCATCAGAAAGACACGAGTGGTGTATAGATCAGTCTGATATATGAAGTTGTAAAAAAAAAAAAAAAAAAAAAAAGGGCAGTGAAGAAGCAGACAAAACAGTGTAATAAGCTCAAAAAATTACATTAGACAGTCGTAGATCATCGCTCACATGATGCTCACACGGTGGATGGTGATGATGGCTGTATATGGTATGGTAATATAGAGTCCTCTCGGTGGGAAATGCTGTAATGGAGAAGGTATGGTGTAAAATAAAGAAGAAGGGGGAAAACGTATAGCGTGATCTCGTGGAGAGTGCTTAGCGAGGAGATAGATACATGTTAGAAGGAGTAATGTAAGGTCAGGGGTATAGTGCAAGAGGTGGGTTTAGTTTTTTTGAGTCAGTCCAGCTGTCGCTGACTATTGCTGGTGAGGACGGGGTTGGGTGGGATGAGTCGCGGGATTAGGCGTATCCGGGGCCGGAGGGAAAGGGGAGAGATGGCCGTTGTTCTCGTAGCGGCCCTGTTCGGCCAGGTCTTCGTGCTCGCGACTTGTGACGCTGCTGCGGTGGCGGAAGAAGCGGTTGCGGCTGAGCGAGGACAGGCTGTGGCCGCCGCCCGACTCGGTCGAGTGACGGCCGACGGCCGGGGAGGGGACGCTGAGGTTGGTGGTGGAGTGGGAGTTGTTGCGCGCCTGGGAGGAGGAGGCGCGGCTGCGGCGCTCTTCTGCCTCCTCGCGGTCTTCTTGCATGCGGCGCTCGGCGGCCTCGCGGTTGGCTTCGCGGACGACGTCGTCGACGCGGGTGTTGCGGTCTTCGAAGACGTCGCCCATGACGTCGCCGGAGGACACGTCGCGCATGCCGAGGGAGAAGTCGACGTGTTTGCGGGATTGCAGGGTGTCGCCGCGGGCGCGGGCGGCCGCGGTGTTCATGCCCTTGCGGAGGATGGAGGCGTTGCGGGTGGCGCTGACGCCGCTGCTGACGCCGGTGTTCTCCGGGATGGTGTCCTTCTCGGAGAGCGGGGTGGGCGGGGGGGGCGGGTGCTGGAAGCTGCCGCCGCCGTCGGAGGAGCCGGGCGGGGCGCCGGCGGCGGCGAGGTTGGGGCCAAAGCCGGACAGGTGGAAGGGGATGTCGCGGCGGGCGCCCTGGAGGTTCATGCGCGGGCCCTCGATGCCGATCTCCTGCAGGGCGATCATGAGCATGCAGATGAACTTGTTGCGGCGCTGGAGGCGGAGCCCCTCGTTCTGCCAGTTGGACTTGTAGAAGAAGACGACGTTGAGGGTGACGGAGAAGTTCTCGGTGACCTGGCGCATCTCGGTCAGGATGTTGGTCTGGAACTCGCGGCGCTCGCTGCGGACGAACTCGAGCAGGCGCTGGCGGAGGGTGTCGATCTGCTCGAGGGTGGTGCCGTACTTGATGACGATGGGGATGGCCTCGGCGAGGGCGCCGGAGCGGCGCTGGTTCAGGACGAAGAGGGTGTTGAGGTAGCTGTTGGGGGCCTGGACGATGTGGCCCTGCATCTTCTTGAACTCGGTGTAGAGCAGGGAGATCTGCTTGACGAAGTAGTCGTCGCCGAGGCCGGCGTCGCCCGAGTTGCCGTAGATGGTGACGCGGTCGCCGACGTCGAAGGGGTGCTTGATGAAGACGAAGACGACGGACTGGAGGAACTCCTGGGCGGTGGCGGAGAAGAGCCAGGAGAGGGCGAGGACGCTGGAGCCGGCGGAGGTGAGGACGCCGGCGGCGGAGGTGGAGATGAGGGAGAGGAAGACGATGATGGAGATGACGATGACGAAGAAGCCGAGGACGTTGTCGAGACGCGAGACGACGGAGTCGAGGTCCTTGAGGGAGGCGGTGATGGACTTGCGCTCGCGGCCGATCTCGACGCAGACGGCCTCGAGCTCGTCCATGGAGATGTCGCCGTTCATGTCCTTGTCGAACATGATGAAGGCGGCCTCGGCCTCCTCGTTGTTGTCAAAGGCCTCCTTGAGGTCGCCGGAGAAGACGGTCTCGAAGCCGTCGCGGACAAAGGTGCGGTAGAGGCGGCGGGCGAGGACCTGGCAGCCGGTGGTGGTGCGCAGCAGGGTCAGGACGACCTGGTAGGGGTGGTTGCTGTTGGTGGCCTTGCGGCCGGTGAAGTCGGCGGCGACGGCGCCGGCGACGTCGCCGACCTTGTGGAGGGCGCCGCGGGCGACCTTTTGGGCGCGGCCGGCGTACTGGAAGGGCAGCTGCATGGGGGTCTTGGTGCCGCTGCCGCCCTGCTCGTTGCGCTCCTCGAACTCGTCATCCTTGGCGGTGATCTTAGCGCGGGAGAACTCGTAGAGCTTGGTCAGGCTGCCGATCTGGAACTTGTTGATCTCGATGCGGTCGGCGTAGGTGCGGGTGTGGAAGCTGATGGCGATGAGCTGGATGATGAACTTCTCGACGAGGTTCAGGATGGTCCAGACGAAGATGGAGATGATGATCTTGTTCAGGGTGCTCTCCCAGCTGCGGGTCTCGTATTTGCCACTGATGTGGTGGTTCTTCATGGTGGGGAGGAAGGAGATCTCGACGCCGAGCCACCAGAAGAAGAGGGTGGCATGGAGCTCGAGCTGCTTGGCCATGTCGCGCCACTTTTTGGCATTGTTGGTGAAGACACTGGCGACGAGACCGACGGGGACGGGGATGCATTTGGCGACGACCTGTAGAAGTTAGAGGGGGTTCAAAACCGAGAAGAAGAGGAAGTGACGAGGAAGGGAAGAGAAGAGAAGAGAGAGAGAGAGAGAGAGAGAAAACGTACTCGACCGGCCCAGAGGGTGAGCCAGACAATTTCCAACCAGACGGAGAACCAGAGCAACTGGACTCCGCCGACGCTGGCATTGGGGTAGGCGAGGGCGCCGACGAGAAGGGGGATGAGGAGGACCAGCACCAAAGGGACGATGTAGGTCAGGTAGCGGATGACGAAGCTGGAGCCGTGGAGTTTCTTGATGAACTTGGCAAAGTTGGTGTTGGGGTTATCCGGGGGGTTGTAGACGGCGGCCTTTTCATGCAAGGGATTGGTGGCCTCGTCGAACTCGTCGACGGTCTGGGAGCGTCTCGAGCGAGATCGCGAGATGGACTCGTTCTCGGCGGGGGCGGACTTCTCCTCGGTGTGGTCCTGGGTGGAGCGGGAGACGACGCGTTCGGCTTCGAGGACGGCGAGGTCGTCCTCTAAGCGCATGGCGTGCTCCCTCCGCGCCGAGGCGGAGCGCAAGGTGAAGTGATCGGGGTCCTGGAAGGAGGTATCGACGCGCAGATGGTCGCCGGTGCTGGCAATGGAGCCCTCCTGGGCGTAGGAGCCTTTTTCGGAGTGGGGGTAGCCATCCTCTGGGCGGAGATTCTTCCGATTCTTGTCCTCGGAGTATTTGGAGGTGGGACGCTCCTCGACGGGGGACGACATGCTGGCGCCAGGCCAGAGGGACGGACGGATGGATGGGAATCAATTGAGGGTATTGTCTTGGGGAGAGAAACAAGAAGATGGAAGATGGCCGGGAGGGAAGGATGGGGAAATGGGGGAAACAGGGAATTTAAAAAAGAAAAAATTAATCTAGTATAGAGCAGAGGATGGAGATGAAGAGCGGTCTCATTGGAGAAAACGAGAGAGGAGCTAGAGTTCGGTAAGATAGCAGAGCAGCAAGTGCTCCGAGTGGAGACGCGGGCGATATAGTTTCGAATCGGATGGCGGCAGTGGCTGGACGGACCAAGCAAGCCAAGAGAAAAGAGAAGAGGGGAGACGAGGGAGATGAGAAATCCAGACCAGGTCGGTAGGATAGGACAGAGGAGAATGAACCGATCACATCCAAAAACCCCCCAAGAAGTTGGAGAGAAGCAAACAGTGGCAGGGAGAAAAGTCCAAAAGTCGACAGTCCAAAGAGAGAAAATGCGGGAGAAAATGAGACTAAGAAAGCAAGAGGCCGATCGCACGGGAGTAAAATCAAACCGGGTGGAGCAGGAGGAAGAGATTTTTGGCTCTTTGCGTTCCAGACCGTCCAGTCTACTTTTTGCCGATGGTGGATCTCTTTATCTTCTGGAGTAGATGGACTTGTTGGATAGATATTTCTCCGATCTCGTGAACGGTTTTGATAGACCGAGATGGAGTACATCTTATCTCCCTCGAATTGTCCGTTCTCACTGTCATTTGGTCCATGTCCAGATCTGTCATATCATGCATTCCAGTGGCAATACCAACCGATACCGACCGTGCAATACATGGCCACCGCCAAGCCCCTCTACGCGGTCTGTCCCACCGTCATTCCACGGTTCCATGGTTCTTCCCTCTCTTTATTTGAAACGGAGGAACTGATATAAATAGATGTGAATCAAGATCTTCTGAACCCTGTCCAGATCGTCCAGTTCAATCCCCGAGGAACTGTCTATCCAGGGGGAGTATATCAGCAGTACGGCAGAAGAGTGCAGTGCACTGTCTGCGACTTGATCGGGGTGATGGACTAGGTGTAATATAACGAACGATACAATGCAGCTAACCCTAGCATGGACATCCTCGATCTCATCACGGTGACATCAAAACCTCCTATTTGATTTTATCATGATCCAGGCGACAGAACTAAATGCCGGGTTTCGGTATAGATACATGAATCCAGAACCCCTGAGCGGATATTAATATATGATTCAATTACCATACGGTCTCAATGGGTTCGCGAGATATAACAGGAGATCCTAAGTAATACCTTGCATATTTGATCCAAACACTTGTTGATGTCCTGTTCCTGACGGGTAATATGACAACCTTCATATCTGTGGGTGCTTAGTGCAACCCAGTTTGTCATCTCGATTACGGAGGAGATACATGTCGAAAGATGGAGAGGAAATTGAAACTGCAAGGAATGACCAAAAGTCGAAATAAATGTTTCATCAAGGTGCACCGAGTACTAGGTAGAGAGTGAGACTGAAGACTGCACGGAGCGGATCAAATAATAATAATAATAATAATAATAGAAAAGTATGAGCTAGAGTCTACTATGCCAGAGACGAGCTAATGTATCTTCCAAGAAACTGCCCCCTCCAGCCAAGTTTTTTTCCACCCCGACGTACAGGAAATGTCATGAAACGCTTCCGACAGCAAGGCAGATAACCAGTCATCCAATCACTACACAAAACACTAATGCATGATCGAAATCGATCCCTCCCATAATTAATACCGCCACGTCCCACTCGCCCTCGCCAGAACAGTCCGAGACCCCCAAAGAAACAAAAACCCCAGAAACATCGTCCCCAGGGCAAACACCTGCAGGCCCATATACGTTTCATTCCGCTGCCGTCCCAGGATCGCGCCCGTAATCGGCAGCCCGGTCAGAGTTCTGCTACACATCAGTACAAAAAGATCATTCCAAGATCCCGATCCAGACCTACGAAATCGATACCACCCCCTGATAGGTCCCGATCTGTCGCCCCAGAGTCCCCAAGCTGCCAGACTTGGCGCAGCACGGCATCATCAGGCTCACAAAGGCACCGCTGAAAAAGCCATACACCACCGCAAACACGATGAGCCCTGCGTTGGACGAGTGGTAGTCGAACGGTAGCCATAGACACAGGATCGCCAGGCAGCTGAACAGGGTGGACGCCACGATCACGTTGAAGTATCCCACCTGATCGCCGATATGTCCGGGGATAACCCGTCCGAATAGCGAAGAAGCGCTGTTCTATTAACTTCCGCAAGACACAATACTGACTAAAAGGAAAGGGGGGAAATACTTCACAATAGCAATCAAATAAATCGCCAACGAATCCTCCATCCCCGCCAACAGCGCCATGCTAGGGAGAAAATCAAACGGCGCCCATAACCCCCACATCACGAAGTACGAGCCGAGCGCATACAACGCAAACCCCCGGTTCTTGAATAGCGTGACGTCGAACCAGGCGACATCCGAGTCCCATTTCTTGGGAGGCAGACGCGCACTGAGCAGGAAGAAGGAGCCGACCAAGGCGATGCCTATGAAGAGCGCGGTGTAGCGCACCATGCCGTTGAACCCTACGTCTTCCATGACCAGGCGGAGGAAGAATGGGAAGATCACGCCTCCTGGTTACGACATCTAACTTCAGCACGGCATTGAAATCGATACAAACAAGGATCGGCGTCTCACCGATACTGCTCCCTCCAACGGTGATCCCCATCGCAAGGCCCCGCTGCTTGACGAACCACTGCCCCACGCAGACCAGGGAGGTAGTGAAGATCCCCCCCGCTCCGAGCCCGTAGCCAATGCCCTGCGCCAGGACGATCTGGTAGTACTTGGTGCTGAGACTTGTCATGCACAGGGAGAAGACGCAGAGAAAGGCACATGGGAGCATGACGGGGCGCGGCCCGTAGGTGTCTACGATGCGGCCGAAGAGGGACCCTGGGGCCCATATTAGAGCGAGCTGGATCGTGAAGATCCAGGAGATGTCGGAGGAGCTGTAGTCTTTCAAAAGAGTCTCTTGGTATGTGGTTTGGAAGATGCCGATGCTGTGCAGGTCAGCAACAACACTAGTCTTGACGTTTCTTTCTTTGAAAGAAGGAAAGACTCAACGCGTTCAGGAAGCCCAGGGTAGCGAAGAATCCTAGAGACCCGCCGGCGCAGCATAGCCAGCCCCGAAGGCCGCCCTCTGGTGGGAGGGCTGGATCTGGAGTAGAGTTCGTGGAGACAGGGGGCTGCATGGTCTTCTCTTCATCTTGGAGGGTGCCGAGTGGCGACGGCATGGTAGAGACGGACATCTGTTCTTCGATCCTTGACGCATACAGTAACTAGAACCCGTTGAAACAAAAGTCCAGCTTCCCGTATAAGCCATACAATATAAGAAAATACGCCAATGACTCATGCGCCGTCAAAACTCACTACACAGTACACTAGCGTTCTCTTTCCGCCGATCCAAAATGGTGGCTGGAAGCGTGCCCGTCTCATCAAGATTAGTATACGCTAATTGATTACCTAGCAGGGGTCTGTTAGCGGTAATCCGTTCAGCTCCTCCACTACCCGGAAGACTCGGTATTTCTCTTTAGGCTCTTGTACTTGTGGCAAGCTGATCATCCGCTTCCTTATGCACATTTGGAGAGTACAAAACTTGAAAGGCATTGATGGTTCGTGGCCGCTAATGCAAGCTATGGATGGGTTTTGGCCTTTGTGCTCCGGGGTGATTTCCCACCTATGGTAGTGTTATCTGGCCCTGTTCTCTTTTCTGGATAGAGAAGGAGGATCTCGATTTGATGTAAGCGAGTTTTCTTAGTATCTACTTCGTACTGTTGATCTTCAATATAGATTCTTCGAGACCGGACTCATCATAAGTGGGTCATCCTACCCTCAATCCACCTTATAACTAGGTGAAGCCTATATGGGGTACTTGAGAATATACTTCCAATAGCCACTTATACATACGCAAAAAGATAGCGTTCACATGGTCTTTAGCTCATCAAGACATGTTTCAGCTTCGTCCAATAGCTCTTGTCTTGTGAGTATTCTAGCCTTGTACCACGCAGAGGATTGTAGACGCGGTGAAGCATGGGTTTGGTTCTTAAATGTTCGTTATAAATACAGATATAGCTTTGAGAAAGCATAAGTCTGATTTAAGAGGGTTCAACTAGACGCAGGAAACAAGCAGAAAGATTACTGTAGCACAATGAACATGCGGGGGCTTCTCGGGATCTCATGGAGGTATTTATATACCCCACATCCCTGATCTGATCGTTCTTCATCAGGGTAATCTGTGTTATTGTCTAGTTGATAAGCATTATTATAGTGCCGAGTATATGATCTTACTGATTATTGTCGTTTTAAGGTAGAGTAGCAGAATTGTAGCCGGGAACCTGGTGGAACCTGAATTATACTAGTTTTCGATTATACAATTTCTCAAGACCATATACATTTTAGTGTAAATCATTATGTATCGATTTTAGATCTATATTTCTCAAGCTGGAAGTTTGAAAGTAGACAATCCGATTATACAAGATATATCATGGCTGGCGGATAGTACCAAGTACAGAAGGAGAAATGAACCCTGGGCGATGGGATGGTGAACTTGGGAATGATGTTGTCATAGCCCCACTTCATATATAGAAGGGTCGAGGTCCTGATCCGACCCTCGCTCTGGGTGGTTGATGGTCATCCTGATAATTAAATCCGTTGAAACCATATCCCCCAAACCCCACATCCATTCATTCAATCCCTCCATCTGTAAGAAGACCGACAAAGAGATGGAGGATGATGGATCCGATGGACAGTTCATGGTTTGATGGAAAACCGGGTCAGGGGAGCCAGGGCGGCCGCTGATTGGCCCGCAGGCGGTGTTTATTGCTCAGGCAGGAACGAACCTCACCCCATCTTCTTCTCTCTCGTCTTTCTCTTCTTCTTCTTCTTCTTCTCTCCTCTTCAATCGACCGCTGTCTCCTTCTCGTTAACCCTACTCACTTCATCAATCCATCCTCCAGCTGTCTCTCTTCGATTGCTGGAGTTTTCTCTCATCCTCAATCTTCCTTCCTCCCAGTTCTAGACCGCGTTTAACCGTTCTTCCACCATGCGAGGCGAAGTATGGAGCCCCTCCCCGGTTGACGGACCGTCACCCCCCCCCGCATTCCTCCCCCATAAATAAATAAGAAAAATATAAAAAATACTCCCATCCAACAAACGTCTTTAACTCCTCAATTCCACCAAAGCTAATCAACCTCGCGTTAGGTGTGCCATATCCACATCGGTCAGGCCGGCGCTCAGCTCGGTAACAGTGCCTGGGAGCTGTAGGTCCCTCACCGCTTTTTTTCCACTCCGTCGCCCATCTAACCTCGGCCCCTACCATTGTATAGCTACCTTTTGGAACATGGCCTCAAAGCCGATGGACATCTGAAGCCCGAGGGCGAGGACATCAATGCTGGTGGTTCGTTTGAGACCTTCTTCAGCGAGACCAGCAGCGGCAAGTATGTGCCTCGCTCCATCTTCGTCGATCTGGACCCGTCGGTATGCCTCCCGGACATATACTATCTTTCGTCGACCTCTGTCTTGCTGACGGTTGTAGCCCATTGATGAGATCCGGACCGGCCAGTATCGCCAGCTCTTCCATCCTGAATTGTTGATCAGTGGCAAGGAGGATGCCGCCAACAACTGTACGCCGACCCCTCCGAACGATCGCAAGGAGCAAATGACTGATCTCTGTAGATGCTCGTGGCCACTACACCATCGGAAAGGAGTTAGTCGACAACGTGGTGGACCGCATTCGCCGTGTTGCCGGTAGGCATCTCTCCCTCCCCCGTGAAAGCCCCGGGCTAATATCAGCTAGACAACTGCGCGTCCCTGCAGGGGTTCTTGGTCTTCCACTCCTTTGGCGGTGGTACGGGCTCTGGTTTTGGTGCGTTGCTCCTCGAGCGTCTCTCCACCGAGTACGGCAAGAAGGCCAAGCTCGAGTTCGCCATCTACCCCTCCCCCCGCGTCTCCACGGCGGTCGTCGAGCCTTACAACGCCGTCCTCTCCACCCACAGCACCATTGAGAACTCTGACTGCACTTTCCTGGTGGACAACGAGGCCGTGTACGACATCTGCCGTCGCAACCTGGATATCCCCCGTCCCGGATATGAGCACCTGAACCGCCTGATCGCCCAGGTCGTCAGCTCCATCACCTCCAGCCTCCGATTCGATGGCGCCCTGAACGTCGACCTGGCCGAATTCCAGACCAACCTGGTGCCCTTCCCGCGGATCCACTACCCCTTGATCTCGTATGCCCCGGTGGTATCGAGCAACCGCAGCTCGCACGAGAGTTTCAAGGTCCAGGACCTGACCTTCCAGTGTACGTCAACTTTTCCCGTGGTGTCAACGACGGTGACTAACGTGAACAGGCTTCGAGCCCAACAACCAAATGGTCGTCTGCGACCCACGAAACGGCAAGTACATGGCGGTCGCGCTGCTGTACCGGGGCGACGTGGTGCCGCGCGACTGCACGCAGGCCGTCGCTGCGCTCAAGACCAAGGCGTCGTTCAACCTGGTGGACTGGTGCCCCACGGGGTTCAAGCTGGGCATCAACTACCAGAAGCCTGTGCGCGTGCCCGACACCGAGCTGGCACCGGTCGAGCGGTCCGTCAGCATGCTCTCCAACACCACCTCGATCGCCGAGGCCTGGGGTCGTCTCGATCACAAGTTCGACCTCATGTACTCGAAGCGCGCGTTCGTGCACTGGTATGTGGGCGAAGGCATGGAGGAGGGCGAATTCTCAGAGGCTCGGGAAGATCTGGCGGCGTTGGAGAAGGATTACGAGGAAGTGGCCGGCGACACCTTGGATCCGGAGGCGGACATGGAGGGCGAATATTAATTGCCGGCCCGTCCATAGTGACTTGCGTTTCTGCGGCGATTTGCCTGGTTTGTTTCGTCCCCGTCATCTGTCTGATTGAATGGCGGGAGTCTTGCGTTCGACACCCCCTTCTGTTCCTGTTTCCAGCGTTGTCGCCCTTCGTTTGTGTTGTATGGTGTATCTACATTGATTCTGTTGAATCGACCTTGTAATTTGTCCGTGCATAGTAATGGGTTTTAGTATGTAAATTCTATCCGACGTCGACGCGTCACTCTATCTATAGTGAAACATAATGTACACCCGATCACGTATCGGCAGCAATCCCCATCTCCCGCAGCTGCTTCAGCGCCATCTCATACGTCCACATGGTCACCGCACTCGCCGGCGCAGCCTTGACCAAACTCACCACCAACCCCCGATACAACCCCCGCACCCCCTGCGTGCGCACAATCACCGCAATCGTCGCCCCCACCCCCCGATACTCAGGAATATTCCGATGCACATACAGGCCCCTCGTCGGGCCCTGCACCTGCAATCTCTTCCTCACCAAATCCAACGGAAACACCCCCGTCTTCGCCAACACACTCGCCACAACCCCCGCAACCGCATCGCCCGACCCACCCCACCCAACAGACCCCACAACCGGCCTCAACGACTCATACGTCGCGAAGAACAGTCCCATATACGGCACGATCTGCGCAATCGCAGCACTGCACCCCCGGAACAACCCGCGCGCGCCCTCGTGCCGCACGATGTCGCGGACCGAGGTGGCCAGCGAGCTGTAGATCCGCTCGTGGCCGGCTGCTGCGAAGCGCGTGCGCAGCAGGTCTAGCGGGTAGGTCGTTGCTGTTGCGAGGCCGCCTGCTGTGGCGCCTGCGAGGAAGGATTCGAGCGGTGGGGGGAGCGGGCGCGGGGAGTGCGTTTGGAGGAGGTGGGTTATTGTGCGGTAGGTGGTGAATTGCGTTGCGCCGTAGGTTATGTACATTAGTTCGGCGGGGATGTTGCCTTTCCAGAGGGCCTGTTTGTTATTCAGTAGTGGGTTTGGGGGTGAAGATGGGATTGGGGGTGGGTGTTGGGGACGTACGGTTATCCCTTCATGTTTGAGGATCGATCTCAGGGTGGAGAAGGTGCCCTTGTAGATTGGTCCTTGGATGTTTTGGTGGGAGGTTGGGTCGGAGAGGGAGTGGACTTGGAGCTGGAGACGGATTTTGACGACGTCGAGGGGGGCAATGCAGAATCTATATTCTTTGATTAGTGTTTATTCCATGGTTGATTGTGATGGTTCGGATTGAAGGTTTCAGTGTAGACGTACCGCGATACCAGCCCGGCGATCCCACCGGCCAGGACGACCTGGCGCGGTGTGCCCTGTTCAGTTGGTTAGTTGCATTGGTGAAGATGATAGTGGGAGTGGCAGTGAGTGGTGTACCTCATCCTTGAGGTGTTCCCCCCCGGCAGACATGCATGTGACAGATGAAGATCGGGGATTGTCGGGTTGAGATTAGGTTCGTTGCGGGTGATGGTGGGTAGGTTCGTAGACAATTGGATGTGAGGATATAATTGGAATTCAGAAGTTGAGATTGTTGAATTTTGCTTGAATTCTGATCGCAGTCTTTTAGCCCTGTTAGTCTTGTGGAATATGACTCCTATTATTAATTATGAAGTAATGAGAGAGAAAGAACAGGTTGGATATGATATGGGTTGGAGTTATTATTCCCGGTCTCTTAATCGGGACTAGTCCGGAACGGGACGATAAAGCGGCATGGCGCTAGTCCTGATCTGGTGGATCGCCTGAGGTATCCATCCCGGCATAAACGGACTACTTAACTGGGTCACATGTTTCTCCACGATCTTCCTTTCCCCCGCTCCTGTTCTGATTCTACTCTCCCACATCACTCTCTCCAACATGGTCCGTTTGTTGGGGTCTGCCCTCCGTTCCTGTCGGCTGGCTGTCCCTCGGACAGTGCCTGCCCCGTCCAGTGTCCTGCGTCGTGGTGCGTACCGCGCGTACTCCCAATCGGCGGAAAGTGATGTGGCTGTCAACAATGATCGACCCCACGCGTCCGGCAAGCCCTCGGCGAAGCCGCCGCAGAAGCCCAGAACGGTCGTCGACCTCGGGACGCCACACACCCTGGCTACGGCCCAAGGACCGGCAGCGGCCATGATGGATGAGGATGCTCTCTATATCACCCACCCCACTGAAGGGCCCCGAAAACTCATGCACCGTCTCCTGCGCGATGCCTGTAAATGCCCGCAGTGCGTCGATCCGCACTCCAAGCAGCGCAACCACCGCACCAGTGACATCCCGCCGTCCATTCAGCCGCGCGAGATCAAGTGGAACGGCCGGGTGCTCGAGGTGCAGTGGACCAACGACCTCCCCGGTTTCGACGAATCACACACCTCCCGGTATACCTGGCGGGAACTGACTGAGACGCACCCCAACGAATTCCACAGCACGAGCGGCAAGGGAAGACGGCGGCTGCTCTGGGACAAGGCAGTCATGCAGAAGCGCCAGCACTGGATCTCGTACAACCACTACATGAATGACGAGCCGAAGTTCAGCGCCGCCATGCGCCAGCTCGCGTCGCAGGGGCTGATCTTCGTCAAGGGCATCCCCGACTCGCGCGACATGGTCGAGCGCATCGCCACGCGCATGGGCCCCCTGCGCAACACCTTCTACGGCTCCACCTTCGACGTGCGCACCGTGCCCAACGCCGCCAACATCGCCTACACCAACGGCTTCCTGGGCTTCCACATGGACCTGATGTACATGAACGAGGTCCCGGGGTACCAGCTGCTGCACTGCCTGCAGAACTCGTGCGACGGCGGCGAGTCGCTCTTCGCCGACGCCTTCTGCGTCGCCGAGTACATGCGCTCGCACCACCCGAAGGAGTACAAGATCCTGACCCGTCTCTTCCTGTGCTACGAGTACAACCACGAGAACCACGTCTACGGTAACTACCGCCGGGTCTTCGAGACGGGCTACCCGGGCGGGCCCCTCGTTCACGTCAACTACTCGCCGCCCTTCCAGGGCTCGTTGCTCACCAGCCAAGCGCTGCGCAACCCCAAAGACCTGGAAGAGGGCATGGCCGCCCTGAAGCTCTTCGCCGACCTGCTCCAGCAGGAGAGCAACATCTTCGAGCTGAAGCTCAATCCGGGCGAGTGCGTCATCTTCGAGAACCGCCGCATCGTCCACGCCCGCCGCCAGTTCAACACCGCTACCGGCCAGCGCTGGCTGGCGGGCGCCTACGTCGACGAAGACGACCTGCGCTCTCGGTTCGCTGTTTCGAGACGGAAATACTCATGGATGTGGGCTCAAGAGTAGTTTGAATTAGCCAGAGAGAGCTAGTTGGGTCGCCTCGGACTGTCATCTCATCTCTTTACGGCAGCCGTCACGTCACGGCGTAGTCGATTCATGTAAAAAGGGGGAAGATATACCATGTGTTTATAGCGGTGTTGTCACAATGATTATTTGAGAGGCACTTGTTTGTAAATAGTACTTGTCTTGTACTGTACTGTACTTGTGTAGATATTGAAAAAAGAGCTCGTGAGCGGAGCTCATCGATTATATATTTAGTCTCGATTATTTCTCTCCATTTTTTGAACGCGCACAGGAACTATATTTCTCACTCTGCTCCTTTCCCTACCCATTCCTTCTCTGTCCTGATCTTTCCAAGAAATATCGTAAGACACACTGAAGATAGATAGCTAGGTCAATTCCATCTACATATCGGTCTAGTCTACTAGTATCAGGTAGCAAGTACCAAACAGTCCCAGTTTCCAATGATACTTACACAATCTGGATCTTCGAAACCTAGATCAGATCTTCTCCTCGTTACTTACCTAAGGTATCTACCTACCTGGATCTAAGTTATATTGTATCAAACGCTCTTCCGCTGGACGCCATAACTATGTATCTCGCGTATACTCCAGGGGTTGATATCGTAACTCACGCACGCTTTTTCGAGGAACTTTTTATCATTCAGACAAAGAAGAAGAACAACGAGAGGAAAGAGGGGGGTACAGGAGTGGGGCTTGGACTTGGACTTGGGGCTTGCTTTGAAGCGTAGCGTGTGGGTGGATTCCTAGTTACTACTAGGTAGGGAGTATGTTATAGGTTGAGGAGGAGGAGGAGGAGGAGATTGTTAGTTTGGCTGTTTAGTGGGGGTTATAAGTATCTGCCTACCTAGGTACTGATGCTATTGTAGTGTCTCATCTACGGTGGCTTCGATGTTGGGGTCGGATGAATAGATGTATCTTTACTATCATTACCACCGTTGCATTACTGTCCGTGTTGTCTGTTTATTAGTTGTTTTTATATTCAATCGCTGTGTACCTCTAGCACAAATCTAGAACATGGAATCGACAATACCACCTGATAAGTACAGAAATCAAGAATGAGATGGTTATATAAAGGGACTGTAAGAAATGGATTAGATGATCTCGCTATGTACATAGTAGTGAAGTAGAACTGATTGATCTAGTCATATAGACAGCGGCGACAGGCACTCAGGCAGCGGCCGGGGCCTTGTTGACCGAGTACTCCTGGAAGAAGTCGGGGTCGTTGTTGAGCTCTTCGCGGACCTGTTACCATCAGTTAGTGTTGTTCAACATATATATATATATATATATGTATGTATATCAGGGAGGTAAGTAAACTTACAATATCCAATCCTCCCACCAACTCTCCACCCACCCACAGCTGAGGGAAGGTCGGCCAATCGGCAAACTCCTTCAGACCCTGTCGTACGTCCTCATCGGCCAGAATATTGAAGAACCCGTACTTGACGCTCCGCTCGCGCAGGATGCCAACCAGCTGACGACTGAAGCCGCACTGCGGCGCACTCGGCGTGCCCTTCATGAAGAGCATCACAGGCGCGGCCTTGACGAGGTCCGCCAGTCGGGCGAAAAGCGCCTCGCGGGTCTCCTCGGCTGTCACGGTGGCGCCGTTAACGGGGGCCTGGGTGGCTGTCGTGGGGCCGCTTTCACGAGGCACGGTCGAGAGCACCGGCGGGATGGTAGGCTTGGAGGGGTGGGCGGTTGTGGAGGGGGCAGCTGCACCAGCGTGGCGCTCGACGGCGTCGCGGACGCGGACGGCTTCGGAGCCGCTGATGGATTCGAGGGTCTGGTTGTCGCGGATGAGAACGACGAACGGGACGGCAGTGACGTTGTAGGCTTCGGAGATGTCGGGGAGTTCTTCGGCGTTGACGCTGACGAAGGAGATGGCTGGCGGGGTGGTCACTGGGTATTGGGAGGCGAGGGCGGAGAGCACGGCTCGCATTTGAGTGCAGGGGGCGGCCCAGGGGGCGTGGAAGTAGAGGACGAGAAGGGAGGAGGGAGAGAGGTTGGCTAGCCCGGAGGCGAAGTCGGCTTCCGACGTTATTTCGACGAGGGAGGACATTTTTGTGGTGGATTTAGGAGGGGTTTAGGAGGTGGGGGGGGGGGGGGGGGGGGGGAGGTGACTGAGGAGGGGTAAGTATATAGTAGATGGATGGCTCTGGACAGTGCCAGTGGTGATCAGCAGAGATTAGTGAGACCGCGAATGAGGTGGAACGAATCGTGGCCTGCTGAATGTGTAAAAAATATCAGGTCAAGGTTGAGCGGATGTGGATGAGGTTGGAGATATAGAAGAGAAAATGCGGGACAATCAGGATTCAGGAAGAAGCGATGGCGAAATTTTGGCCGCTTATCAGATCCCGCTGCGTCGTCATGGATCGGATTTACCGTTGTTCCCCGATCGTTACCGTACCGAACATGACTCATCTGATTGATACGCTTGGGCGATTCTTGCATATACAGAGTCATGGTTCAGAGGATAGAATTCTTTGATTGAACAAAAAAAGAAAGAATCAATGATCGAATGGTCTAAAAGATAAAAAAAATCCCGCAGGTAGAAATACAAGAATCGAAACCAAGTAGATAATACAGTCAAAGAATGGCAATTCCTCGTCACCGAGCCGCCTCGGTCTCCATCGCTTCTTCCCGTTGCATAGCCAATCGTACCATCAGATCCCGCTGGGCCATTTGTGACTTGCGCCGTTCGTGAGTCCCGTCCTTGTGGGTGGCATTCTCCGGAGCACTGCTCCTTTTCGGACCCGACGGGTTCTCCTTGCTCGATTCGCTCGGTGGTTGGGTTACGTTCTCATCTCGATCCTGGTCGCTGGTCCCCGGAGTCTGCGCCATGTCCTGCTCGAAAGAGTTCTTGGCTCCGAGACGGGTCGATGAGCGTCCTCGTTGCGATGGCGGCCGAGAGCTTTTGCGAAGACTCCGAGAGCGCCCCGGTCGTGTATTCCGCTGGTCAGGACTCGTGTTGAGCGGCACACGCTCTCCCTGATTTCCGGGCCCGCTGGCCTCGATCGAAGCAGCAGGCTTGGATGTCTCGGGCGTGTCTTTCGGGGTCGGGTTGAGCGATTTCCGGGGCCGGCCGGGCTTTTTGGCAGGGTTCGCGTTGGATGGTGGTCGGTCCGCCGGCTGGCTCAGACGCAGTCGTTTGGCCAACGGTTGGGCCGGGTGCGGGCTCGAGGCCATGTGGTAGCTTTCGTGAGGTCCATTGTCTGCATGTGTGGTCCGGCCAACTTCAATGCGGAGCTCGGTGGATTCTCGTAATTGTTGGGGTTCTGGCGCGGCCTTGGGCTCCTGGGGACGGCCCCTCGTTGGCGGCGCCTGTGGAGTGGCTAGTGAAAACCCCGTCATGCTGTCTTCGTCGTCGTCGTCGTCGTCGTCGTCGTCGTCGTTATCATCGAAAGAGTCGGCGATGGGTTGCGTATGACCACTTGGAAATGCCTCTGGCCAGCCACGCTTCCTGCCTGCTTGGAGGAGCCCCGGACTTCGTACTTCGGGCAACATTTCGTCGACGGGGGGCATGGACACGAGCTGTCGTGCGGCCTGTTCCTCCATATACCGGTTCCTCAGTTTCAGTGCCTCGTTTTCCAGCTTGAGCTTGTCATTCTCGTCCGATTTATTTCTCAGCTCCTTCAATACCGTCGCGATCATGCTAAAGTCGTTGCCCGGGAGCACCCCTAGCTCGGGAGACCGACCGGGAGAATTGAGCTCGATGCGAAGCGCTGTGAATGCCCCTTTCAACTCCGACATGGTATCGTGGAGGTTGATGACGGAACTCGAGATATGGTCGAGGCTGAGGCCCTGGTGTTGGATTTGCTGCTCGACCGACAAGCTGTTGTAATAATCGAGTTCGGCGGAGCCCGTCGGTATCAATGCCCCTGCCTGACTCGATTGTCGATCGCGTTTGACACCTGAATCTTTGGGTGTCGGATAAAGGAGTTGTTCGAGAGCCCCGTCCTTGAACATGGGCTCTACCGTGCGCATCGTGACGATTTCCCTAAACGATACCTTGGACATTTTCCACAGGATATTCGGACTAGGAGGGTCAGTCGGCCGTCTCTATCTCGACGCAACGAACAACACAGTCCTAGCGAAAGAAAAAAAAAAAATAAAATCTACTCACCCATTGTCCAGTTCCGATAGAACCCCCAGCCTCTGCTGACACAGCTTGCAAGATACATCCTGTAAAATTCGGCCGCGCAGGACACTCAAATCCGACGACTGGGGGATCTGTTTCTTCTCGGAGGAGATCGAGATGCGATGGAGTTCGACGCTCAACCAGCCTGCTGCCACCGAGTACGAGTTGGACAACTTCGCCCATTCATTCTCCAGAGCGGCGAGGGAACTGGAACAGCGCGAGCACTGACACAGGATCGCCGGGCGAGTGAGTCTCGAGAGATCCATCTTGTAGATCACCTAACAGTTCATAAACGACCGAAACCCGCGACGGGGGCTCTGCTAAGTAAACGACGCCACCTTGGCGATTTTCGACAGGGGAAAGGGGGGGAAAAGATCTCAGTCCACAGAGGGATGGCCAGGTCGAAGCGCAAAGTCTCTCTCCCGCCCGCAAAAGTCTAGAGGGATCTCGACTGCTGACTGATCCGTCAGTGCGGCCACGATGACTGAGATTGTCGGTCACTTTACCTGATTCGGGCGAATCGTCTCGAGCCACACGCGTTTCAGTTTCGTCATAGTATGACCTGTACCCTGTTCCGGTGTATTATCGAGTATTGTCGGAACTTCCCAGGACTGGGCTAACTGGACTGAGTTAGTGGATCTGTTAGGATTTAGGGCGGGCGTTGTTTGGGATCCCGGTTAGTCATCCCCCGCACCTGGGCTGTATTTTGGGGGGGAGAGGTTCCCTGTTGGTGGCTTGTTTTGATATCCCCAGTCTTTGGATAGCAGCCAATCCCCAATGCGACGCTCCTCCTGCACGCTTCTTCGATCGGTCTCTCTGCACTGGTCGGCTGTGCCAATTCGAAGAATCCCCTTGTCGTCTAGAATCGCCGTCGCAAACATGTCAACAGCGGGCGCAAGGACCCCGAGCAACACCTGGCAGGGTGCGGGGGCTGCCGAATTTGATCTCCGGAGTGCGTATAATCCAAGAAACCGTCCCTCAATGGGCCTACGCGATTGTCAGAGGATACTGAATGGTATGGTATAACCAGGCGACACGATGACCAAGCCGACCCCATCCATGCTCGAGGCTATCTGTCAAACCACCCTGCTGGACGACGTCTTCAACGAGGACCCCGTCACGCAGGATCTCCAGGCCTATGTCGCGAAGCGAACCAACCACGAGGATGCGCTGCTGGTCATGTCCGGCACGATGGGCAACCAGGTGGCGATTCGGACCCACCTCGTGCAGCCCCCCTACTCCGTCCTCTGCGACCATCGATCGCATATCGTGTGCTACGAAGCCGGCGGCGTGAGCTCGCTCACCGGCGCAATGGTCCAATGTGTCGTGCCGAAGAACGGCATCCATCTCACGCTCGAGGATATCCAAGCGCGCGCCGTGCTCGACGACGACATCCACCACTGCCCGACGAAGCTGATCAGCCTGGAAAACACCCTGGACGGCATGATCATGCCGCTGGCGGAGGCGCGTCGGATCACGGAATGGGCGCATGCCAACGACATCAAGGTCCATCTGGATGGGGCGCGGCTCTGGGAAGCTGCGGTATCGGGGGCCGGGAGTCTCCCCGAGTACACGAGCCTGTTTGACAGCGTGAGCCTGTGCTTCTCCAAAGGACTCGGCGCCCCGATCGGCAGCATCGTTGTCGGGTCGAAGGAGTTTATCAAAAAGGCGCGGTGGTTCCGCAAGTCTATTGGGGGTGGGGTCCGGCAAGCGGGTGTGCTCGCGGCCGCCGCTCGAGTGGCCGTCGAGGAGACGTTTGGGCCGGGTCCTAGCGGCGAAGGTGGGAAGCTCGCCGAGACACACGCCCGCGCTCTACGGGTCGCCGACCTGTGGACGAGCCGCGGGGGAAAGCTGGCCCATCCAGTGCAGACGAACATGGTCTGGTTGGATCTGGAGTCGTCGGGGCTGGGACCCAATGATCTTGCCGAAATTGCCAAGGACCACGGCCTTCAATTACTCGGGGGTCGGATCGTCGTCCACTACCGTAAGTCGCCCCCATTTTTGTTTTGTTCGCGCATGGATGCATCGGGTCAATCTTCTGACTCGTCACAGAGGTCTCCGAGGAGGCCATTGCCCGGCTTGAGCGGGCGTTTGATACCGCCATGAGTGGGAACTATCGCGGTAGCACTGACCAGACCAAACCCTACGGAACCAAGTAAATAGAAGACAACAGTCACACAGTACACAAACCATGTAGTTTTCCACCGTCCATTACTATTCCAGAGTTTATACCCCTGTAGCCATAGCAGTCCACCGGCCGTCCCACGGATCCTTCCCGTCGGTTAAGCCCCGATGCGTCGCTCATTGGCCGACGCCCTGTTTGATGCCTGATGGCTGCCTGGGGCAACTGGCACTGCAGCTGAACCATTTTCTCCATTTTCTCCTCCGCAGTTCCAGCCCGCTTTTGCTTGTTTGTTTCTCCGACGACGAGTCCTCGACCTGGACAAATCTCTGTCGCGTCTTTTCCGTTGCCCGGCTCTTCCCGTCAAGCAACGACCATTGCAGCAGTCACATCCACGGGTGATCTTTGCAGTGTCATGGTTTGATGGGGAGCTCGCCAGCTGTGTAAGTGTGTCCCAGCGTCGTTCTCGACACAGCCTGATCAGTGAATGAGCCAGTGGTTCCTGAACTTGACTAATCATCTTCGTCGTCCAGACATAGTAACCCTTACTTCCTCAATACATCGCGGTCCATATTCTCTTCCCCCTGTCATTCCTTGATTTAAATGCTCCTGCACCGACGCCTGGTTCTCGGGGTTCGAGATTGCGCGTGACTGGTCCCTGTTCCAGCCGGACTCGCTCAGCCTTTGTCATAAGAGATTCCGTCGCCTGATATCCAACGACGATCGTCGAGTTTCAAATCGATCGACCATCGATCGGTATCGATCAGATTGTTTCTAGAAATCATCCTACACGTTCCTACTTGGCACCCTTGCGGTGGGTCCGTTCGAAATCGAGGCGGAAGCGGGAGTCTTGTCGGCATTACGGAGTAGAACTGCCACCACCTCTTCTTGGTACCTTGGTGTATGCGTTGGGGTTTGGCAAGGTGCGACTATCTCTGCCCTTGTGCTTGCTCTGGTGTGCAGTGAAGAAGTCACGGGTGCGGAGAGCTAACTCTGATCAGGCGCATGTGATGGAATTGAGTTAGTTGTCGTATTGGTTATCCAGGCATCCCATCTCCAAAGCGGCATACATCTCCTAGGTCTTTCGCTGTCCCAGTAGCCGTGTCCTTGGGAGTTTCTTTTCTACGGTTGAAGTTCCTTGTCGAGGCCCATCGGCATTATCAGGGCTGATGGAGGCGACCCAAGAGTCGACTCAGCCATGCACGGACCCGCGTCGTATGGGGTACAACAACTCCGGACTAGTGGAGGAGGACGTGTCGGACATTATCTGTATCCTGCACCCGAATTCTCCTGCAGCGCATGATGTGGTGTCCGAGACGGCGCGTGTCGCCCCGCAACATATCCTGCAGAGGGACGAGCTGGAGTATGAGCGCAACGACACCCCGGCTTTGGACATCGCCCTGAGGCTCTCGTCCCCGGTCAAGAATTTGAGTGCGGGATTCTGCTTCGGACGCAATCGGGAACGCTGCGACCTACTCCTCGCTCCCGATCCGAGGTGGACGCGGGTTTCCAACGTACATTTTCGCATCTATCTCACCGAGGACGGGATTCTCATGCTTGAAGATATCTCCACCAACGGCACCATTGTAGACAATTGTCGTCTCCGCAGAGCCCAGAGGGATAACAGTCGCATGCTGACCGGTGGCTCCGTTATACAAGTGGTGAGCGGCGATCAAGTTTCGGTGGAGGTCAGGTTTGTCGTTCGCTTCCCTTCGCGGGATGGGCATGTCATGCAGTACACCGAGAATATGCTGCGGTATTTCGAGCGCGTCCAGAAGTGCCAGACCGGTACTGTGCAGCCAAGGACGCGTCAGACATCGGTGCAGCCGGTACTGCAGTGGAACTCCTATGGCATGCACTGGACGGGGGGATCGACGTACAATGTAACGGGCCAGGTTGGAAAGGGTGCCTTTGCCACGGTCTACAAACTCGCCACGAAGCAACACGGTATGGTCTACGCGGCGAAAGAGCTGGACAAGCGAAAGTTCATGAAGAATGGCATTTTGGATCAGAAGGTGGATAATGAGATGAAGATCATGCGAGATCTCAGACACGTGAGTTAGCTGGGTTTTTTTTTTTTTTTTTGCGGGCCCCGTCGCCGGATCTCGATGCTAATTTTGTGCCAGCCCAACATTGTCCAATACATCGACCATCACGAACACGATCGATGGATCTACATCATCATGGAGTATGTCCCCGCTGGGGAGCTGTCCACTTACCTGGGGACCCACGGTAAGATCCCCGAGGACATGGTGCGCACCATCGCACGGCAGATCCTCCATGCGCTCCAGTATCTTCACCGGCGCAAGATCACCCATCGAGACATCAAACCGGACAACATCTTAATTGCGTCCCTGGATCCCCTTCGCGTCAAGTTGTCGGATTTTGGTCTGTCCAAGGTAGTCCAGGAGGAGACGTTTCTCAAGACCTTTTGTGGAACGTTGTTGTACTGTGCCCCGGAAGTATACCCCGAATACGAGACATATCGTCGGGGTGAGGCGAGAAAGAGGCGCCGATTGGGTGATCCGTAAGTCTCCGTGTCCGTTGGTAAGCAACCCCTGCTCACTGACCGCCAGGCCCCCGAGAACTTCGCCGTACGACCAATCCGTGGATATGTGGTCGTTCGGTGCCGTGCTCTACCACATCCTTGCCGGTGTGCCCCCGTACATTGGCCGCGGAGACGATCGAGGCGCCCAGATGTTGCGAAACATCATGACGTCGGACGCGGACTTCAACATTCTCCACCGCGCCGGTGTCTCGGATGCGGGTATCGATTTCGTGGCTCGGCTGCTGAACCGAGATCCTCAGGCACGCCCCAAGGAGAGGGAATGCTTCCGCCACCCGTGGATTGTCGACGTACCGGACGTGGACGAGTACGAGGACGACGGGGTATCCAGTGGTCCAGATGGTCTCTCCGACATCGGGGAAGATATCGAGGACGAGGAACTGGATGCGTCGCAACTCTCGATCGAAGATCAGCTCGACGCAGAGGACGCGGAGGATGGGGACGGCGGGCTAGCCCAGTCCAAACGGCCTCGGATTGACTACCCACCCGCCGAGATCCGCTACCCTTCTCTCCCCAACTTTGAGAGTGTACGGGAAGGTCAGCCGCCGTCAGACTCTACCCCCAAACGCCTGTTTGGCGAGATCAACCCGGCTGCGCTGCCCAGCTCGCACGCCCTGGGGGCCAACCTAGATGCATTTGAAGATGACAACTTCAGCATCCATGACTTCGTTTCCTCAACCGGTGAGTCGATGATCAGCGACGGCTTCAGCCTCAACTCCATCATGTCCCTTCCGGAGAACCCCGTGGCTGGCTCCGCACCGAGTTTGATGGGCGCTGAGAACATGGTTGGACAGCTGAACATGAACTCCACGTGGCACCCTGGAATCTCAACCGCACTCCTCCCCGTCGTTCCAAACCCGAGACAGCGAAATAGCGTGGGCGCCGAGTCGAGCGGTCGGGGTCCGGGGTCGGACAACCCGCCGGACCACGAGAATGAGACTCCTAAAGCCAGCGCGTTCCGCCGACGCATCGAGCTGCCCCTTCCCGATACTGGGAGCGAACGGTCGAGTCCCGGCCGCGGCACGACGCCGGCGGTCCCCCGCGACGCGCCCAAGTCGAACCCGGGCGAGGATTTCGACGTCGAGCTCGCCAACACGATCGACGCGAAGACCGGACAGCAGCTCCCGAACGAGTCGGAGAGAGCGGGCTCCACCACCCCTCCGGATGCCGCCCCGGGCCACGTCCCCTTCGGAACGCCGAACATCTACCTCCACCCCAGCCAACCCCGGCCCCTCCTGGGTAAGCTCACGACGCTACCAGGATCGATCTTCCCCCTGACGATCCAGCTCGAAGAGCGGATGACGTCGTGGGGCCGAGGCCCGCTCGCAACCGTCTGCTACCCGGACCCGATGGACACGCGGATCCCGGCATACGCGCTCGAGGTCACGTTCTGGACGCCGGCGATCGAAGCGCAGATCGCGGCGGGGCGGGACTGGATGACGGTGCCGGGGGTGATGGCCATCCTCTCGACCAAGACCCGCAAGTGCATCTGGGTGAACGACACGGAGCTCCGGCGGGGGCCGGAGGGGGCGAACGGGCGGGAAGGGTTCCACTACGGCAAGCTCTACTCGGGGGATGTGATCACGATCTACAAGCACCGGAGCAAGTTCCTGAAGCTGCAGTGCGAGTTTTACCACGGGGAGAGTGCGCGTGCGCGGCCCGAGTCCGAGAAGGGGTTCGTTGTGCGCAAGGCGTTGATGGCGAAGGAGACGTCGGCGAATCAGTTGCCTGGTCGGAAGGATCGGGGTACGAAGAAATGATTTTTCTATTTTTGCTGTTTATTTCTTGATTTTTGATTGTTTTTTTTTTCTTTTTCTTTTGTTTCATCTTACTTGAATCATATCCCCACCCATGTATTCTGATTTCGGAGTTGTTGGATTGATCTGGTGTTCTACGCATGCTCTCCTCTACCGTCTTTAGACGCAAAACAACAGGATAAACCAGGAACCAAAGGGAAAAAAAAAAAATAAATAAATAAAGAGAAGAAAGAAAGCGAGTGAGCAATCCGGAAAGTCCTAATCGAGACAGAAGACAGATGGGAACCCATGGTTAGGATAGTGGACAGGAATTTGCCATGTACAGGTAGTAACTAAGACCAGGTACCAATGTATTTAGACACCACACGATATGAATCACGAATTTATTTATTCAATGAGCTCATCTGTGTGAAGTACACCGTAGATTGCAGTATAGAATTATGCCTATACTAGCTGTACTCTGTACTCAAGTCTCTGTCTCTCCTTCGGACAGTTTGACTAAAGCCCTACCAAATGAGATGAGATGACTGTTTCAGAAAGCCCCAGCTCGGAGTAGACCCACTTTTGTTTTGATTTGGACGTGCCATGCTTCTCTGAGTAATTCTGCTGCGAGTGTGGCCCTTTTTAAGCACGGAGACAAAGCCGGAAAAGACCAGACCAGACCAGGACTGAGTGGGTCCGTCTCTTTCTTTCCCTGCTTCTGACAATTCCATAGTAATTAGTTACTTTTCAGCATTGTTTCTACCATCTGTCTGGAAGAAAGATTCCATTCAGGAGGGAAATGATAATGAAGTTAATATCCAGCTCAATCAGTAACGGTCCCAAATCAACTCATAAAACTCAAATCGAATAATCAATCCCAAACCAGACCCTTACCGATTAACCAGGTTACATTCCCTCCAGCGGGGCAAGAGGGGGGGTCTTGGGCAAAAGCCACCGTCGATCCACCAGATCGGCCGTTTGACCATTGGCGTTAGGAGACTAATTCGTCCACTGCCGTTTCAGAAGCTCTCGGGATTGAGGCCCCTGTCGGTTGATATCTACCTAGGTTGGGGGAATGGTACTTCGTATAATCGATGAGGGGAGTATGGGGGATGATCTTGGGATGGAATTGTTTCATATACCTACCTATCTTATCAATGATCCTGAAGGGAGGGAAGGTAGTAAGTAGTATAAGTGGAATGTCTAATAATATCCAAGGTCTTGTTCCATGGGACGCTCAAGACACACGTTGGACGGAAACGGGCAAACCCGTTCGCGGTCAGTTATTTCCCTTCTGTTCCTGGTTTTCCTTTTATGAATTCTTTCATTTTAAATCTTCCGGTGACTTTGGTTTCTTTTTGGCTTTCTTTTCAGTGGGAGGGTAACCTGAGGCAGCAAATGATAGATCCCTTCCGTCATTCCTGCTTTTTTCCCCTCCCTTCCTTCACGAGACTTACTCTCTTCAACTACTCCCTGTACATTCCGTAAACACCTCTTCTACTGCGCATTCCTAGCGAACTTCACCTCGACTTCCCATAGCACAACCAAACCTCACCATGTCGTCTGGATCTCCCTCCCCCCGTCCCGACGGAGGAAGAGGCTGGTCCACCCCGTCTCTCAGCGGCCGCTCAACACCACGCAGCAGCGAGCTCCTCACCCCCGCCAGCGTATCGAGCACCACCTCCTGGGCATCCGCAAAGGCCAAGAGCGACGAGGTCCGCGGCTATCCGTCCTTCGCGACGCGCAACAACGGCTTCTTTTCGCGCTCCAAGCGCCAGATCTCGGCCACCCTGCCGCGGTGGCGCTCGCCGTCGGGCTACGACTATGCAGAGAAGGATGAGAAGGCCGCGTATGCGTACTATGGGGGTGCCGGTGGGCGCGGGTGCTGGCCGTTTGGTCCGGGGAGGAGCGTGCTCCGACGGAAGAGGATGAGGCTGCTGGTGATGTTTTTGTTGGGCTTAATTGGATATTTGTATCTCTGGGGTGGTATGTATCGCCTATCCCCCAGGTTAGTGGGCTAGGCTAATGTTGACAGCTGTCGTGGAATGGTATCGACGATCGCCCTTTGGGAATGGACGCAAGTTTGTCATCGTCCTCGAGTCTAATATCGAAGGCGGGGTGATGGAGTTGAAGGGCGCGCGCGAGTGGGCCGTCGAGCGCAACAGCATCGCGAATAAGCGCGCGTATGCGAAACGGTGGGGTTATGACCTGGAGGTCGTCAACATGCTTGCCAAAAAGCGGTACTCGCACGAATGGCGCGAGGGATGGGAGAAGGTCGACATTATCCGGGAGACGATGGGCAAGTATCCGCACGCGGAATGGTACGTCCCTTGAGTAGGGTTGATTGTGGTGAGGCTAATCGTGAATAGGTTCTGGTGGATCGACCTCAGCACCTGGATCATGGAGGACTCCTACTCACTGCAGGACCACCTCTTCGACCGCCTCGCCGACATCACCTACCGCGACATCAACCACTACAACCCCCTGAACATCAGTCACCCCCCGACAGAGCCCTACCTCGACGAGGTGTCTCGCTCCGCCGTGGGCGACGGCGACGTCTCCTCCATCAACATGGTCCTCACCCAAGACTGCGGCGGCTTCAACCTAGGCTCCTTCTTCCTGCGGCGCTCGCTGTGGTCCGAGCGCCTACTCGACAGCTGGTGGGACCCGATCCTATACGAGCAGAAGCACATGCAGTGGGAGCACAAGGAGCAGGACGCGCTCGAAAATCTGTACATCAGCCAGCCGTGGGTGCGCAGCAGCACGGCCTTCCTGCCCCAGCGGCACGTCAATGCCTTCCCGCCGGGAGCCTGCGGCGCCGGCGGCGATCCCGAAATCCACTACTCCGAAGCGGAGCGCGACTTTGTGGTTAACATGGCGGGGTGCAAATTCGGCCGGGACTGCTGGGCGGAGATGCACGAGTATCGTGAGCTCAGCAAGGAGCTGAACCGTACATGGTGGGAGCGTATACGGAGTCGACTGGATGGTTTTTTGGAACGACTCTTTCCACGGCAAGAGGCGTAACCTGTATTATTTGTTTGGATATCTGAATTGGGCTGATTCTTGGTTTGATTGTTGGGTTGTTTGGAGTTTGGATGGATACATTATGGTGGGTCAAGGCGTCTGTATAGTTTTTTATTCGATCTTGCCAGGTTAATCCAATTAAGCCTGGTTAATACACAATTGATTCTTTAATTGCCATGTTGATCGCGCGAAGTAGAGTAGTGATGCCATCGTCATACACATTAGCGGCACATCATCACGTGATGAGCGTAGCTGACTAAGACGCACAAAGTTGTAACTAACTACTCAGCAGACCGCCTTACAACCCACCAATCAAACCGTCTCAATTGCACAGCGCTCAACCTCACTCCGAGTCTCTTCTCAACCTCTCGTACCTACAACAGCTCGAACCACCGCAGCGCGCAGCACTCAACCCACGGACCCCAATCGACCCTCCACCCTCACCTCACCTCAACCGAAACCGAGACCGAGACCAAGACCGAAAGTCGGAAAAGAAGAAAAGCGAGAATCAAAAATGCCCACCCCCGAGTCCGCATCCTTCCTCGCGAAGAAGCCCACCGTGGCACCGACGTACGACGGCGTCGACTTCGACGACAACGTCGCCGTGCACAACGCCCGCGACGCGATCATCCGCGAGCAGTGGGTGCGCAGCATGATGTCGAGGCTGGTGGGTGAGGAGCTGGGCAAGTGTTATCATCGGGAGGGGGTGAATCATATGGAGAAGTGTGGGGCTTTGAGGGGTGAGTTTTATTCTTTTTTTTTTTCTTCTTCTTTTTGGTTTTGGGGGAGGTTGGTTGATTGGTCAATTGGTCAATTGATTGATTGATTGATTGGGCTGTTGTGTGTATGCTATGTGTGCGTACTGTGTGGTCTGGTCTGTTGGTTGATCCATTGGTTGACTGAGTGATTGATTGATCGGTGGATGGATGGAGATATGACATGGTCTATATCTACCATCCTCTATTACATGTGCAAATACAATGCTGGACATATACTAACAACCTTCTAGAAAAGTACTTTGAACTGCTGAGCGAGCGCAAGATCAAGGGTTACCTGGGACAGGAGAAGAACGTGTTCGAGAAGGCTTGATTTTTCTATCTTATACTGTGTTTTTGCATTTGTTGGTTGCATTGTATTCTATTTATAAATTTTCCCTATTATCACTTTGTCTGGTGATATTCATTCAGTTGGTTCTGCTGTGGATTGAGACTGGCTGTGTTGCTGTCTGACATTCTGGCTGGCAAGGACTTGAACCTGGTTGCTACTGCGTACGCATGGTCTGTGTAGTATGTGCTTGCTATATTGTATTAGATCTCGCTTGTCAAAAATAGCAGGTCAATGAGTCTATCAGCATCAAAAACGGTATAGAAACCAAAAAAAACATGTCAGTAATATGCACTGTCCGTCCGCTCCGGATACGCCCCCGGTGTCGGCACCTGCGTCTGTTCCAGTCCCTCGTCACCCTCCTCCTCGTCACTGGCACCACTGATGCTCCCGGTATCATCCGGCGGTGCCCGCATCTGCGCCAATTGCTCGTCGTCCAGAGACGGCAGCTTGTACGCGCCCGGCGGCGAGTGTATATCACGGCCGGAGGGAAGACTGTTCAGCAGGTCGGTGGACGGGGGAATCAGCTGGGTGTTGATCTGCTCATGTCGTTAGTATGTGCATGTAATCGGAGTCGAGTAAGCAAGCAAACAGGGGAGAGTCAAGTAAGCAGGCATAGGGGAGAGTCAAGTAAGCAAAGCAAATAGGGAAAGGTGGGAGAAATACAGTATCATTCATCCTCACCCACTTCGTCTCCAACATCTCAATCACCCTCCCCTCCTCTTCCCTCCCCGCATAATCCCCCGGCCCCAACCCGCCACCCTTCTCACGACTGCCGCCCCCGCCAGCGCCCTTCTCCAATCGTCTCTCCTCCCTCCTCTCCATCCACCCCTGCTTCAGCCTATCCAACCCACTCGCCCCTCCCTTCTCCGCCCTATCCTTCTTAGACGACGCCGTCGAGGTGCCCGCCTGCACGCCCAACGCCCCCCTTGCAGCCCTCAACCAAGCAATGCCCTCCCCAATCCGCCCCGCGAGCTCCGCATCGACGCCGAAAAAGCGACACGCACGCGCGCGCGCCACCCGCGCCAACACCCGCACATACCGCACCAGCCTGTCGTCGACGCCGGCTTTCGCTTTGGCGTGCGCCCCGACAGAGCCCAGCCCCGCGGCCGCTTGGTCGGCGTACTCTGCGGCGCGGAGACACAGGCGCGCGAAGAGGTGGGCGCGCACTTTGGGGATCTCCGGCGCGCGCACCATCCAGTCGCGGTCGTGGGGGTTGCGTGCTTGGATGCACGCTGCGATGTAGGAGTCGTCTTTGAGCACGGCGAGGAGGGTCGCTTCGGAGAGGGCGAGGGCGGCGAGGGCCGTTTGCGTTGTCGGGTTTGTGTCTGGTGGTGGTGGTGGTGGGGTGGTTGATGGGGGCGGCGGCCGGGAGGCCAGGAGGGTGTGCACGGCGCTGGCTTGGAGGAGGGAGCGGGTGGCGGATTGGACGGCTGCGGTGCGTTGCTCGGCGGTTGGGGTGGAGGCTGCGTAGAGGGTGCGGGTGACGCCGGAGTGGGCGAGTCGGCTGAGGACGTAGCCTAGGGTTGTGAGGACGAAGGCGATTTCGAAGTCGAGGGTGTGTCCGCGGGCGCGGGCGCGGTTTGGGGCTGTTGCTGCTGCGGGGGAGGATATGGTGGGGCGCCATTCGGGGGTGAGGTCGGCGCGCGGGAGGACGCTGATCATTTCGCGGGTGCCGCTGGTCGTTTCGAAGGGTTTGTCGGTGAGGCCGGCGGAGAGGGCCTGGAGGTAGGGGAGGTAGTCCGTCAGAGCTGTGAGGACGGTGGGCAGGTGGGCGTCTTGCTGGGGCCCGTGAGGGAGTTGCTTGTGTGTCTTGAGGGCGACGCGGAGGGCATGGCGGGCGGTGGAGGCGGCTTGGGGGAGGGATGGATGGGTGGGGGAGGTGAGTGAGGATTGCAGGGAGAGGTGAGAGGTCGTGGGGAGGGTGAAGGGGTAGACCATGGTTGATTTGGGGGTTGATGTTGAGAGTAAAGGTGAGTGGATGTGAAGTTGAAGTTGATGGGGAAGATCAAGATCGGCTGGTTGGCGGCTGATGTCACCGGCCAAGACAGGTCTGATCCACCCAGTATATACAGAGAACAACAGATCTTACAGTCTGTAAAAACACGGTCATGTATTGATTAAATGAGTGTCGAGGGTAGTTCTCGAATGATTCATGGCTCGTTGGCTCGTTCGTATGTACATCACATTTGAGATCTCCGCTCTGATCTCCCCGCTAGCTGTCGCAATCGTAGCGAACCCCAGACCTCTAGATAACACCCTTCATGCTCAATCCTCCCCATGGCTTCCCTCAGCCATCAGGTCCTCGATTTTGTTCTGCAAGGGTATTGATAGTCAATAGTCGTAAAGCGCGAGCCTCAATGGGCGCTAGATGACTCGCATGGTGACAGCAACCACGGCGACGAGATGCATGCCTGTCGCCCAGGGTCGATCGGAATAGCCGACCACTATCCGTAGTGCAACTGGCGATTCGTCGTGGAGAGCGTGGCAACGTCTGGCAAAACAACAGATATCATGCCAGCCAGGATCATCCCCACAAGGGGTGAAAAAAGTGAATGGGAAATAAAAAGTCAAGCAATGTCCCATCTACCTCACACATCCATCCCCTCCCCATCAGACAGGTTACTCGGAGCACTGCTAATCCCCGACGAGTCGTTTTCCACCATATACGGCGCTCGCGACCGAATCTGCGATCCCCACTCCTGAATGCTAGGCACGCCGCCCTCGATCACAATGGGGTGCTCGTCGGCACTCTTTCCCAGCACAGTGCCGGCATACCGCGACTCCTCGCCCGTCTTGCTGTGCTTTTTCTTCAGCGCTGTCAAAAAGTCCTCCTTCTCCACAGCGGCCTCCGTGTCGATCATGTCGCCCTCGCTGGGCACAAAGCCGGCAATGCGTCGGATCTCGTGGTTGGCGGGGCCGGTAAACCACGATAGGAATGCGTCCAGACCGCGCATGTCCTCTGAGCCCTGCCAGTCCTCCTCCCACTCGCGCAGCTGTGGCCGTAGCGCTCCGGCGTCCTGGAGTGCCTGGTAGATGTCCTCGAGTCCGGGAATCGGGTCGCTGGGGTGCGCGTTGGCGGCGTGGTCTGCGGCAAACGAAGCGAGAATCATCAAGTATCGGCCAGCGAGGTCGGCCACAGTGTCCAGCACCGATGGCCGTGTGGCGTGGAAGCCGGCGGCTCGAAGGATCTGAATGATGGGGGGGCGTAAGAGGGCGTTGTGCAGGTTGGGGGCGGACATGCTGGTTTGGTGGACAAGGTTGATTCTGTTGGTGGTTGTATCTGTAGTAAATCTATAGATGTATACACCAAGAGAAATAGGCCAGAGCGAAATGGGTGGATGAGGACTTGTTGATGTTTTGCAGTGAATGAAGCAAGATTGATGAAGCCGATTGAACGCGGTGACCGAAGGCGGTGTGTCCGACTGCTCTCTCCGCGTCCCTTCCATCTCTGCCTCTTCTTTCATCTTCTACTTTTACGTCCTTTCCATCTTTTCCTCTTCACACCTCAGCGCGATTCCAGCATCTGTCTGGGGTAACTTATCGATCATCATGTCGGAATCACGCCCTCCGATCAAACTCACCTTCGGCAAGAAGAAGGCCCCCGAAGATCCTTCCACGAACCAACCTCCGCCTCCCGCCCAACCGCCCGCGACCGAGCCCCCCCAACGCAAACTGACCCTCAAGATCGCCCGAAAGCCTGAGGAGAGTACACCTAAGGGAGAGACCCCAGGCGAAAAGCCCAAGAAGAAGAAGCCGGCCAAGAAACGCCCCGCAGACGGTCCCGCATCGATCGAGACACCTACGGCCTCCATCACCCCATCTGGCCCCAAACGGTTGAAGCTGAACCCGTCCAAAAAGCCCGGCGTCCAGTCGATTCGCATCAAGAACAAGGCTCTTGTGCCCACCCGGCCGGTGGGGGTAGGCTACGACTCGGAAGCCTCGGACACGGAAGCCGATCCCGCCATTGAGGAACAGTTCATTCTGCGCATGCTCCCCGGCGAAGACTGCGACCATCTACGACGCTCCATCGCCGAACGACGCTTCGACCGGTCCGAAATCTCCTTCAAGCCGCTGAACCGCGAGGGCCGACGCGCCATCTTCCGGGTCCGTGACAAGCAATACGCCGCGGCGCTGGTCGATCTGCCGTGTATAGTCGAGGGGATGAAGAGCTGGGACCGTCGCGGGTGGTACAAGTCGGCCGACATCTGCCAGATGCTGCTGATTCTCGGCACGGTGGCCAACGACCGCGAAGCCCTGGAGTACCCGTTGCCCGCAGATATCAACCAGCCCGACGAAAAGACCCTGCAGTACCCACACGGTCTGACGCCGCCGCTGCGGTGGGTGCGCCGGCGACGGTTCCGCGAGCGGGTCAGTACGCGCACCATCGAGCAGGTGGAGAAAGCGGTGGAGGACCTGATCGCGCAGGATGAGGCAGCCGTGGGTCAGCCGCGCTACGAGCTGATCGACAGCGCGTCGCTGAACCGCGCCGAAGGGTTTGTCCAGAACGGGGAGTACGACATGGACATGTACGACGACGAGCAGGACGCCGAGGGCGAGGTGGACTACGGCATGGAGGACGGGCTTTTCGGGGACGATATGGAGGACGCGCTCGCAGCGGAGATGGAGGCGGCTCTGGCGGCTGGGGACGAGCCGCCGACGGCACCCGCACCGACCGATTCCGGGGTGTATCAGGCAGGTACACCCACAGCCACGAAACCGCCTACCCCAGCCGCGGAGTCGTCCGGCGACGAAAGCGACGGGTCGGACCGAGACGACGGCGACGAGCCTGCGGAGGAACTGGATGACGAACAGCTGGAGCAGCAGCAGCAGATGCAGCAACAGCGGGAGGAGATCGCGGAGCTGGAGGCGCTGATCCGGGCGGACACGGCACGATGGCAGACAATGACGAATCATATCCTGCGGGGGAAGCTGGCGACGAAGATCCAGAAGCTCAAGCGGGATTTGGAGTTAAAGAAAGTGTCTATTGGAGAGGGGGATGCAGATGCATAATTATCTATGCAAGATTCACTACGTTTTACTTAATGATACCCAATACATATCGACTTCATATTTTAAACCCTACCTAGTAATAACCCTCAACAAACAACCAACGCTCCCACCCATCCAATCCATAAAGTAATAAATAAAAAGAATTAAGCTCAAACAACAGGCGACCCCGTCCCCCTCCTCACAGCCCCAACAACATCCAACCTCTCCTCCTCCTCCAACTTCCTCCGTCTCAGCGCCTCCCTCTCCACACTCTGAACATCAATTCCCGGCGAGGACCGCTCCACCCTCTCGCGAAGCACCCGGTCATGCTCTCTGCGCTTGCGGCCCATATGCGCCATCAGGTCGTCTTCCTCGTCGTAGCCGTCGCACCCTTCGAGGTGTTCCCGGGGTGAGCCATCATTGGTGTTGTTGATGTTGTGATCGCGGGTATTTCCTTGGACGGCGTGTGCGATATACTCTTCGTTGGGCTGTTGTTCGACGCCGTAGCCTATATCGATATCATTTTTGATATTTGTGTTGGTGTCGGTGTTATCGGCGGCAGCAGTAGGATAGGACGAGGATGAAGAGGGATGGTGGTGGGACGTGGCTTCAGCCGCGTTGACGTCGATATCGCCCGCGTGTCGGGTGACTCTCCCCCCTTGTCTGAGGAATTGAGAGGGTTGAGAGGCTTGTTGTTGCTGGTGGGTGGATAGGATGCGTTGCTCGGCTGGGGTGTGCGAGACGGGGTTGGAGGGCTGGTTGTAGGCGGCTTGTTTGGGGGGTTCGGGGAGCTGTGTGTTTTTCATTTCCCTTGCTTTTTGTTCTTTTGTTTTTGTTTTTTTAGAAAAAAGAAGAACAAGGTTATTTATTTGTCTTGTTGTAGGATGTTGTTGAGAGGGTGTAGGACTGGGTTTGTAGGACTCTATACTATGATATCAGGTGACGTCAGTGGTCGGATACTTTACTGTGGATTAACTAACTATATGCAGGCATGTACTAAACTTAGCTTGTATTACTTATTGAAGTAGACTAATATTAAGTTGTGGGTCAATCTAGTAGTCCATATGGTTGGTTGACTACTGACGAAAGTCCAGTACTGATATACTCCAGCATCCATCTCATTCACCACAAACCCTCCCACAAAGATACCCAACACACAACCTCTCAACAAACCTACTTACCCTTCGGACCAGGCGTATACGCATTCGAAAACTCCACCCTCTCATCAAACTCCTCCGGCGCCAACCTGCGCAAGAAACCCCCCTCAACAAGCGTCTTCACATTGCTATACGCCAAAAATTGTGTCCCCATCCCCGGCTGCTCAAACCAAGGCGCAATGGGCCCCAACCCCACCACAAACTCCCTCGTCACCTGATAAACATGATAATTGAACGGGTAGTCTCCGTCGCGCGAGACAAGGTTACTCGGCGGCAGCGAGCGCTCGATATAAGGCGCGCCCAGCGGCGCCAGGAATGATCCGAACTCGGATCCAAACCGGTCGAGCTTCTGCCCCACGGGCAGCGTCACGTTGCCGAGGATGGGTTTGCCGTCGGTGTCAGCGACGTAGCCGTTGGAGGGCGGGTAGATGTAGGTTCCGTCTGGGGCAGCGGAGGTGGCCCATTTGTTGAGGAATTCCGCCGGGCAGAGGTCGCCGAAGGGGGCGTAGGTGCGGAGCTCGTTGCGGAGGGGGAACTTTCTGGGTGGGTGGATTGGTCCCAGGCGGGGGTCGCCGCAGATGAAGGAGGCGTTTTGGAAGGTGATTCCTGCGCAGGGATCCGGGTGGCAGTGGGTGGGGATGATGGGCTGTTTGTTTGTGCTGTTAGATGGGCCGTGTGCTACGGCTGGGACTGGGGTGGGGGGGGGGGGGGGGGGGGGGGGGGGGGGGGTGATGGACTTACTTCGCGGCGGTCCTGGACTGCCTGGGGTAGGGCAGCGGCGGAGACGGCCAGTACGAGGAGCGAAGGGAGGAAATGCATGGTGGGTTGTGGTGAGGATCAGCTGGGGAGGAGAGAATGAGAGCGCGGTGAGCTCTATTTATCCTATACTAGTCAGCTCCCCATTCCGTACGATGCCAGGAGAGACACAATGTTATGAGTGGCTGGGGCGTCCTTGGCAGCTGAAAAGGTCAGGTCCACCCCTGCAGGCAGTTTCTTCATCTGGAAGACTATCGTGGTCAAGGTGTCAATAATTCATGCAAGAGGATGATCCGCAGAACGCTAGTGGTGTTTATAGTGGATGGAGCTTGGACAGAGGGTTGAATGCAATGGATGATTTGGATCGGAGGATTTGTTTTGAATAACTTTGATTGTATCGGGAATTGGAATTTAATTCGACTGTGATATGAGATGAGCTGAAGAATGTTTGGAAATAATATCAATGAGGAATCCATGGAATTCCAATCGCGTAAGCTTTTCAATAGTGCAGTTTGTTTATATGATCTGACGAACTTGGCGATCCAGTGGAGTTCAATCTGGATTAGGGCTAGGTTTAGGATACATACTCGGGAACATGACACCGTAGACTTGTAGAGTTGATCTTTCCGGGGAACTGAAAGGGTATGCATTAGAATCATAATACTAATCATTGAAAAACAAAGACCTTCCAGTCCAAAAAAAAATGAGTTATTATGAAATATATGTAACAGCCAAATCAAATTATATATATTTGTCTGGATCTGGGGGATGGCTACCCACACATTGATCAAGCTGGGAGATAATGTATTTTATATTTTTCTACTAACAAACTTAGCTGGAAACATGATACATGACCATATAAGATGATAATGCCATCTAGACCGTAGCTTGAAAACCATAACAACTACAAGTACCACGACGCCCCACGTGCTGGCGGGCTAACCACGCGACTTTTTGGCCCTACATGATTTTATATAATGCTTCCGGGTAGCTTTAGAATTTCTAAAGTACTATAAGAATCTGATCTGATCTAAACAACGCTCTATATAAGACCCTGGTATGCGTCTATTGCTGTATGAAACTTATAAGAATAGATATAGCAGATCGCCCAGGCCTTGTATGCACAGCCTGTTCAGCATCTCTCCGTTCGTGCCATACCGGTGTGGTTGGCTTAGGCGCTGCAGAAGGGGTATTTGACTGTGGCGTCGCATAGTGTGAAGCCGCCGCCGTGGATGTTGAGATAGAGGGGAAGGAGTTGTCGCTGGGAGGGGTCGTAGGTGCGTGGGTCTAAGATGCGGGCTTCGAGGGCTGGACGGCAGGCGTAGCGCTTGGGGAGGGTTGGCCGGGTGCTTAGTGAGTGCGTGTGAATGAGGCAGAGGTAGAGGAGGCATTTTAGACGGTGGGGAAGATATAGTCGTTCTTTTGGAGAGAGGGGATGGGGGTTTCTTTTGACATTTTGTCCTTTTGAAATCCTGATCGTTGTGCTGAAGGGGGAGGAATGATATCAAAGAAGAAGGTAGAATGGCGAGAAGAAGAATCGAGGTGTTGCTGAAACAGACTCAGCCAGGCTCCCATGTCATGCTGGGTGGGGATAGCCAGTTTAAGCATCACTTTGTTGGGCTGGCCAACTTCTTGGTTTGGTGAACTTCTCCTCGCGAAGGTGCCAAAACCAACATCACGTCGGACTTCCCTCTTCCACCGACCACATAAAACCACACCAGATTTAGACAGTTCGCAGATATTGATATAGTGAGACTGATTTAACCCCATAATTTATAAGCTATCTGTCAATCGAAGCCGTAAGACATCAGCAATCAGGTCAGTCACTAATTCCCCACCCACCGAGATCCATCCACACACTTCATGATCAGCAAAGCCAAGTCCTCCAAAGTTGCCCAGAGTAAAGTGGGTTTTGCTGATTCTTTTTTGCCCGTCCCCAGCGAGTGTTCTCATTGAGGAAGAGAGTTCATTCTATTGAGTAAGATCAGCCCTGCTTGTTAGATGCCACAGTGAAACCCTACATAGACGCACTGCATAAGGGTGGCATCCAGTGGTGAGAGAAGTCCTTGTCTCGCATCAGACCAGAGACATAAAATCAGATCGATAACCTTGTAGAGGACAGTCATTCTATCCATGGACAAGATAACCATCGATCAACATCCTCATAGTTAAAGATTGGAACGATAAGATGGCGATAGGATATCCGATAAGATAAGGTTCAAGACATAAAACACGATGCCATGCACGCCACATTTATGCACCCATGTGACAGCGCTCGCCCAAACGGGAAATAACCTCGGGTATAAACCCATCCCCAGCCCGATTACATGATCATCTCGTTCTCATCTCCATTCCCAGATGCATAACTAGCGTGTTCCGGTGTTTAGAAGTAGCTGGTGATTACCGCGGTCTGAATTATCCTCATCACTTCCTTTATAATCTCACCAATCCCCGCATTCCCGCCCGGAATCCGCCCAGAAAACAAAGGCGTCCACCATGTCCGCCCTCTTCACCATCCCCGTCACCTCGACTGGCGGCAGCATCGTCTGCTCCAACCCGGGCCCCGAGAAGAACATTTACTTGCTGACCTTCACTTCTCCCCCGGATAACCGTCTGACGCCCGACCTAATCAACGCCTTCCTGCTGGCCCTGGACATCATTGAGCACCGCTACCCCAAGGGCGTGGTCATCACCACCAGCGGCATCCCCAAGTTCTACAGCAATGGCCTGGACCTCGACGTGGTCGCTGCGACGGAAGGCTTCCTCGAGAATGCTCTCTGGAAGATCTTCCGCCGCCTCTTAACGTATGCACCTCCCCTTAATAGTATCACAACACCACCACAGCAAACTAACCCCACAAACAAAAGCTACCCCATGCCCACCGTCGCCCTCCTCAACGGCCACGCCTTCGCCGGCGGTTTCATGCTGGCCATGTACCACGACTACCGCATCCAAAACCCGGCCAAGGGCTTCCTCTGCATCAATGAGCTCGAGTTCGGCGTTCCGCTGCAGTCGCCCATGATGCACGTCTTCCGCGAGAAGCTCCCGCCCGCGACCTTCCGCACGGTCGTGCTGGGCGCGAAGCGCTTCGGAGGTCCCCAGGCGCAAGCCGCGGGCATCGTCGACGGTGTGGGCGGTCTCGACGAGACGCTGGCGTTTATCCGCGAGCACACCCTGCACAAGAACAAGGCTGATACGGGCATCTATGGCACCATGAAGGAGGAGGCGTATCGGGGGTTGCTCGCGATGTTGGATGACCATGCGGGTAACCTGGCGTGGAGGGAGCGCATTGATGCCGGGAACGAGGAGAGGGCGGTTGATTCGGTGAAGGCTGTGGAGCGGTTCGAGGCGAAGGCTTCTAAGCTTTGAGCGCCTTATTTACTGCTTTTCTTTTGCACATCCAGAATGTGTGAGCTGTATATATAGAGATAGACAGAAATACTGTATAGGATTGTCTAAGAATCAGGACACTGTATAGAATGTCCCGAGCGGGTGATGATACCTTAGAATCGGGTCATACCCGAGCCAATCAATGTAGATAATACGTACCAACACTATGGTAATGCTACACATGCACTACCTGTCCATACCTTTTGGAAATATAATAGTACTAGAGTATGATTATGAAAGCACCAAAAAAAGATAAAAAGAGCCAACGGCGTGATCATACGGCCGATCGGCCTAATCTGCCTCGTCGGCTTTTGCGGCTTTTGCACCTCGTGAGATCATGATATCAAGCCATATCTGATGCAGCATTGTCGCAGTATAAATACTGATCTGGAATGTTCAAATTCTTATAGAAACATTTATGATTGTTCTACTTTATATTAGTAGAACACTACTAACACAACCATACACATTTCTTTATCATACTACCTACCAAGTATACCTATACTATGTCCCTCCCACGCCCAGTCAAAATCGCAGGCAGCCTCACAATAACCGGCCTTGCCCTCTACGCCATAACACAAGCCCGCTCCAAGAGTGCTACAGAAACAGATGATCCCGGGGTATTCTCACAATGGGGCCCCAGGTCCCTCCGCGTGCGCAGCGTCGACACCGTCAACCACAACACGAAGCGACTAGTGTTTGAATTTCCGGATGCGCAGGCGAGGAGTGGATTGTCGTTGACTTGTACGTATCTTTTCCGTATATGTATATACCGTAAATATGGTGCTAATCTGCATATTATATTCTAGCGGCTGTGCTCACGATGTGCAGGCCGAAGGATTGTTGGTTTCCTGTGATAAGGCCGTATACACCTATTAGTGACTTGAGTATGTCAAGTTCCCTTTCTTTTCTTACCCTAACCATCGAACAAAACCCTATATATATACATGAACTGCACACACCCAAACTCCCAACATAATATAGCTCAAAAACCAACTAACTAAACCCTCCCAGATACCCAAGGCCACCTCGAACTGATGATCAAACACTACCCGCACGGCAAAGCCAGCAGCCACATGCACACCCTCAAACCAGGTGACACCCTAACCTTCCTCACCTCGCTCCCAGGCTTCGCATGGAAACCCAACCAATTCCCACACGTGTACCTCCTCGCCGGCGGGGCAGGCATCACCCCAATCTACCAGCTAATCCGAGGCATCTTCGACAACCCAGATGACAGGACCAAAGTGACGCTCGTGTTTGGCGTCAACACCGAGGAGGATCTGCTCCTGCGCGGCGAGCTCGAGGAATACGCGCGGCGGTTTCCGGGCCGCTTTAGGTATCTGTATACGGTGAGTAGGCCGCTGTGGGAGGGTTCGGAGGTTCGGAAGGGGTATGTGGATGAGGAGGTGTTGGGGAGGGTAGTGGAGAGGGAGACGATGGGACGGTCGAAGGTGTTTGTTTGTGGTCCGCCTGCTATGGAGAGGGCTTTGCTGGGGTCTTGGGGGGAGAGGGGGATTTTGGACCGGTTGGGGTGGGAAAGGGGACAGGTTTATCGGTTTTGATGTTATTATCTTCTTATTTTTTGTTGATTGGTGTTTTGATTCTTTGGTTGATAGATCATGCTTTGTGGATAGTTGTTGTATACTATATAGATCTCTAAAATACCATACTTTGCTCACCAGCTTTGTTCCTCTATATCCAGATAATCATCAAAATAAAGACAATAGTCTATTTAGACAGACTATTATCTAGTAATACCATCCATCTAGAGATCTTATGTGGGTACTAGTGAATATCAGTTTCATACTTGACCATAACAAGGACTCCTACAGTAAGTGAAAACCAGTGATAAACAGTCAACAGCCCAAATTAACTCACTCATCACTACTTAGGGAACATGAATTTCTCTTCTCTCTCATTCTACCTGTAGGAACACCCCTCTCCCCATCGCCCTAGCGATAACACACCCTCATTCGACCACTGTCAACACAAACAACACGAAGATGAGAATACACAGAAGCGTTCAAAGAGCTCGCAGCCTGCCGCCGAGGTGTGTCACGATGTTCCACGAACGATCACTGACAGACGGACAGACTCACTCACCTACACTTTCATCAGGGTCCCTCCTCTCTGGGAGTCTCCAGGTTCACCACCTGCTACCTCTTCTCTGGAGACTAACCCACCTACCACCACCATCGCAACCGAGTGTCTTGAACCAAAATCCAAACGCAAATCAAGATCAAAATCGAAATCCAAGGCCAAGTCCAAAGAAACCATGCCCAAGCGCACCCTCGCCGATCGCTCCCCTCAACAGGAGGCTACATCCGTCTCTACCGGCAGTGTCAACGCCAGCCCGGTCCCTGTCCCCAAGAGCAAGAAGGCTAGAGCCAAGGCCAAAAAGCAGGACAAGACCAAAGTCAACGAACAGGACAAGACTAGCACCGTGATGGGACCCCCGGAGCCCAAGCACCAGGACGTCAAAAAGGAGTGTCCTAAGCTGGCGCTGGCGCGGCTCTGGGCTAAGAAGGCGGCGGATCTCGAGAAGCCCTTCAACGAAGTCCAGTTCTCCGTGAATCCGATTCCATTGAAGATTGGAGAAGATGGTGTACGCTTTATTTACTTATTTCTCTTCCTTTTTCGTTCATTCTGCTTCCTAAGAGAGGAGCTTCTGTGCTGTCTTGAAAGTATACTGACACAACCAGAAAATACACCCAGCTGAACCTCAGACCATCCCCCGGTACGAGGGCTCAGTACACAGCATGCCGGCTTTGACCAAAGATGCTATCGCCGAAATCCTTAGAAAGACCAAGCCTGACTGTCCCAAGGCGCAGGCGTGGATCAAGGCGCAGGAGGGCAGCAAGTTGGCACGGGAGCGCATGCAGGCGACTATGGGTGACAGAGAGGATGTTCGCAAGAAGGTGGTTCAGAAGATCCGTGACCAGGCCCGTCTGGCGGCTTTGCATTCCGGGGCGCCGAAGCATGAGATCAAGAATTTCTTGTCGGGGATCTCTGATCATAAGGGGAAGGGTACAGGACATGATGAGAACGTTCGTCCGGGACATGATGAGAACGCTCGTCCGGGACATGGCGAGAAAGATCCTCTGGAACAAGACGAGAATGAACTCCAGGGACAGGACGAGAAAGGCCCACAGGAAGAAGACGAGGGACAGAGCGAGGAAGATGCCAACGGCCATGAAATCGCGATGGAACTCGACATGGAGGACGATGACGAGCAGAAGAATGCGTACTATGATAGTGACGACGACCACAGAAGAAAGAGAGGCGGTAAGGAAGAGAGAACCCTTGAGGAGCGTCAGGTGCAGAGAGTCATTGAAGCTCATGAAAAATTCATCGTGAAGATGAACGAGATCCTATCGGGACTTAGGAACATCTAAGTTGCTGTCGTTGCTGCTGCTGCCGTTGGTCGGCGGCGGCGGCCTGCGGGCCCTTAATGTCTGGCTTTGTTGTTCTCATTTCTGTCCTGAAATACAGTCGAAGACGACTTGCCAGACATACGAGGGGACGACGGGACTGGTGATCTTCGTGTTGCGCTTAGGATCATGGATGCGTCATGAATCGTCGAAGGTCGATGAATACGGAGCAGAACTGTACCATAGTCTAGTAGTTTCATTCTCCCAAATACGACCTTTCCACCATTCCTTCTTCACGTCTTCTTGTTCTTGCCTTCCGTCTTGGCCGGCGTCTCTAACCTATCCACCAACGGCCGATACGGCGACGCAAGCAGATGCTCCGGTGCCCTTTGCTGCTGCGGCTGCTGCTGTGTAGATGAGTCTCGTCTCGGTTCCCCCGCTGACGGCCGCCGCCGCTGGTCCTCGTGCATCCTATCCAGCGGCTCGCCGACCACTTGATACTTGGCCCAGTTGACGGGCGGCATGCGGACCACATTCTGTGGCGTGGGTATCGTATCCAGCCGGGTCCGACCACCACCCTCCTCCCGACGCGCCCCCTCTTCCTCCCCCTCACCCTCGTCCCCATCATCCTCATCAGCCGTAAAGTTGACGAACCCCCCAGGATCCGCAGCGGAAAGCCGCCCCGCCGCCAGCTCACGCGCAAACGCCTCCGGGTCGGCAGCCGCCGCGGTCTTCAGCCGCTCCAAGGTACGAATGTCGCGCAGGCTCTGCTGCTTTTGCATCTGCAAGATGGAGAGCGCCGAGCGGAGCGCGATGGCGTCCGGGTTGTCGGATTCGGAGATCGGCACGGGCGCCGGCTCCGCGGGCGCGAACAACGGTGCGCTGACGGCGGGCTCCGCGGGCGGAGGCAAGTCGGGCGCGATGGAGGCATCGGAGGCGAGTCGTGTGGTCGGGGAGGGAGAGGTCGCGGGCGGGACGATGGGCGGCACGACGCCGGTGGGGAGATTCGGGACGGGGGCGAGGTGGGTGAAGACGGGCGTTACGGGGGAATAAGGCGGGCGGGGTGGAGTCCCTGGTCGATCATTGGAGTTGGGATCTTGTGGGGGTTGCTGCGGTGGTGGATTTTGTTGTTCTCGTTGGTCTGACATGGTGGTTGTTGTTGTTGGAGGAAGAGAGGGAATGAGTGAGGAGTGAGGGGATCGGGGTTTTGACGCGATTGGGGTATCTTCTAGAATCAAGAGGGGAGTGGCTGGTGCAGCTGATTGTTGGCATGCGGGTTGGGGAATGACGTCTGTCGGCTGCTTGTTTGTGGCTGGGCAGAGTATTTCACATCCGTGCTATCAGAGTGTCAGTCTTCTGGAGATATGGCAATTTGATTTAGTCAAAATAATATTCTATTGCCTAGAAATTGTCAGCGGCGAGATATACTGGAGTAGGTCGCATAGGGAAAGAGGCAAGAGAGATTCTGCCCAGTGGGGAAGTCACTCACCAGTTGATGGTGTTGTTGCCTAAGTCAACGCATGTGATACCACATTCTATATTCTCTAATCTCTATACGTGGAACTCATAGTCATACCAATAAGATCAATACCTATCCATTGTTTTTAATTTGACTTGGAATAACTAAGCCATTGCCATATGATTAACATATCATTCGCATTGCAAAATCTTGTGCAGGATCCCCAATCCGCGATTCAGACAACCCACAAGTTAACCAGCGGTACAGCCACCACCAAAGATCAACCAGATATTCTAAGTACTCACGTGCCCCCGTTTTTGTTTCATATACCAGTATATCCAAATCATATACAGTTAATAAGCTCGCTTCAGACAGCCATAATTCCCCGACAGAAGATCAAAGCCTGCCAAAAGTCGCTGCCTACACTGCTGACCTGACCCTGTCTCACGCTTACGGTGTACAACAGGGTAACGTTTGTTTGCATGCCGTGTAGCCATGTCTTGCGGGGTGGTATAACGCTCCGGTGGCACATGGCTGAATCCATTCAGCTTGACTTCGGTGAGTCAGGAATTGACCGGGTTATCTGCTTTACTAGGGAAGTCTGCGGGGGGCTACGTACTTTCAAAGTATACTCAGACCTTCCGGTTCAATCTCTGGTATCCGTGTGCAGCTATGCTTACACTCCGTGACCATCGGTTTGACAGCAGACTTGTTGCCTTATCTTTAAGCTTCTTGATGCCTCTTATGTCCCAAATGTTCCATGGGGCAACAATACATCGACCATCTACAGAATCCTCCCTGTTGCGTCGAGACGCCTTCTGTCCATGTCAGGCTTGATTCTCATAGAGAATTGCTGATGTTGTGCCAGACACTCTCACAAATTGATTCTACAGCATTCTTACCGAAACTGTCTTCTCTCGCTGCACGAGCAACGCAAAAAGTCCACATGGCAATCCATCAGCAGCGACACACTTGCATGTTGACGGCGAGTTGGCAATAACCTAATAAGGGGAACCCGATATGCTTTGGAGTCACCATACTTGGACATGCTTCGGTCGACAGAGAACCAGGTACCATGTCACTGCAGCATCAAACAGTCGGCTTCCATCCGGCCGGATGGATGACGGTCAAGGTTGTCTTGAAGCTTGGGTCTCCTCTTGAAACCCTCCCTACCATCCTGGCATACTGCAAACGCCTAGCTTTGCTTGGTCATGATCGTGATATTCATACAGAATATACTGGTCGGCAACGGTGACATATGCTCGATTAGGTTGACATAATACAGGGCAGATATTATATCGCGGAAGTACTCCGTGCCAAAGGTTGAATATATTGGTCATGAAAGCCTCACTTCAGACTCAATATTTGGTGCAACTTGTTTGCCCTGTACTATGCTAAAGAGATCATAGGAGGAATACAGGCTTGGGCTAGGCCTCTAAATGACAGTACTTTCTAGAATGTCAAATATTAATAATTATGAATATATACTACATAACTCTATATCACTTTATACGACCGATCTTGTTAAGTCGGATCCGCACTCCCGTGCAGTCAAAGCCAGTCGGCTTTTTTAAATGTAGTATACTTTGCTTAGAGTAGGCAGGTTATAGCTATATCAAGCATGATTTGACTATTAACGCGGAGTATTTCAATATCCTAGTAGTAGCAATTGGAAAGATAGATATTCTCCGTATAAAGCACCCATGGCACATGCATCAGCAGGGATACATTCATACCAATTGTTCAATCTCAACGACCCCCCGATTCAAGCCCAGACCATCCCCATAAACAGCAAACATGACACCAACCCCAGAGTATCAGAAGCCGTGTTCAACAATCAGCAGAAACCACATGACAGAGGCAATGCCCAGGGCTCATGGCCGGTACCCTTGAGAAATGCCACGAGCACAGAATTATACCGAACATCACGCAGAGGGCAGGGTGGTCTTGCAAAATAACCGCAAGAATAGAGATGCTGAAGTCCAACCTGTCACTGGTTACGGTGCACCCACATCTGACACTACAGGCTGTCAGATTAGGCGACGCAATGCATATCCGGCGATTGTCGCACAGGGATCATCACCTCTCACTCACTCACTCACTCACGACCAGGAAGCGTGTCCCACCCCAGGTGCCTGAATCTGGAGTCTTACTTGCTTGTTTTCTTTTGACTGACAACTGACAGCAGCCCAGAGAATGGGATAAGCGGCGACATGAAACACCGATTCCAACTTAGGTCGTCAGCCCGTTCCGGGCCACGCCACGTGGGCCTGTCCACCACCACCTTCTCCTCCCTACTTTGTTCTTGTTTTGCTTCTGCCTCCGGGATGAGCGGCGGCTAGCCCTGTTTGGTATTTACATTCTAACTGACAGCTTGCTTTGCTTGCCGGCTGGAAGGATAGTCATCATGCCAGACTGGCGGTGAGTCAATAGACAGAACTTATTCTTCCCCATTACCATCGCCGAGCGTGGTTGCTTGAATGATATACATACACAGGTCATGTCATGTCTCCTGAGAAAAGCAAAAAGAAAGCCCCCAAATTATGGGCACCGCACAACCCCAGCAATCCCGTCCGATCTAGCGCCAGAATAGGGCGCCATGTGGCTGGATTCTGGATGCGCGATCACCGATATCGCCGCCGCCCACATCACATCCCTTCGTATAGCAGTTTGCTTTGTCGTCTGTCCCGACAATTGACCGGTGGGGGGGGGCGCGGCGCACTTACTAGCCTTTAACTTTTCCTCCCCGGCAAGGCCGTGAGAGATAATAAGGTGACGAGTCAGACCTGGGTACGAGCTTGGGGGGTACGAGGGCAAACGATGGCTTTTTGACCACGAGGCGCCAAGGCAGGCGGCGCTTATGGGGAGAACCAACTGGTTGATTTTTTATTTGTTTACTTTTTGATGTGCCAATATTTCTCTTTATTTGCTCGGTTATTACAGTTTTTGGGTGTCATTTTGCCAAGCATAAATAGAAGCAGCCACGTCCGAGGAGATACAGTCGTATGTATGGGTATGTCAATTAGGATAACGGGATCAACTCGAGATCAATGACTGATTAGATAGTCACCGATCTCTCACATGGTTGACAAATAGTCAAGTCAACAGCACGAGACCAAACCAGAATACTGAACCAATGGAACAGTGATCTGGCTGATTGTCCACGCACGCCATGCCCCGGGGTCCAGCCAACACACATACATACATCTAGAGTAAGACATTCATCGACCCCATGAGATAAGTAACTGCAGGTCACGGTCAGCAGAAGACAGACGAAACCGGGATAAATTATAATTTAAGTCTAGGATGCGATGCAGAGACCCGTCGAGCAAAACCGCCTGCATAAGCTCAACTGAAACAGACTTGCTCGGCCCCGCGGATAATAAATCATTCGGTATACGGCTGGGATGACCGTCTCGTATGCGCCGCTGAGTTAAGCGGGCATTCGTGGACTAACTAATGAGTTAAATAGCTAGCTAGCTGGCCTGGCTGGCTGGCTGGCTGGCTGGATGGCTGACAGGGGTGGAAGGTCAATCAGTGACGGTGGAAGATGCTTCAGGCGCATGTGCGGTCGAGTTTCATGGGTGTTCATGGGGGAGGGTGTCGGTGGATTTGACGATTGATGCCACCAACGGGTACGTACATGTACATGTCACTTTTTCTTATTGATTTACTTGTTTATTTGTCTGTTTTGTTTTGTTCTGTTTTATCTGTTCTTGACAGGTTTAGTTATTTTTACCGGTGAAGATCAACTCCTACCTCTTTGACTATAGGAAGATCCTGGACTCCAGCAGACACAACGGGTATTCACCTATCTGGTCTGTTCGTCGAGCGACAGACAGCATTAGCCCCAAGGTCAGTCATAAACTAGTCCTGTTAGTGTATGTGCGAACCCTCGAGGAATAGTACCAATCGGGCAGAGATAGACCGACCTCACCATGTGCAGCCGGAGCACGTTCACGCCAGACTAAAACGAGGCAGAGGGCGGGAGGATGGAGACTTGACGCCTGCTGAACACGCGGGTTGTCAGGCTAAGGCGAGATGACCGTCCAATAGCGCGGGTCTTAACATGAAGGATTATACCTTGTCTGCTACCTAACCCTATATGTGTCTGGACGATCATGGATCAGGGATTCGTCTTAGTCTGCCACATATTTCTTTTTCTTCTTTCTCTTTATGATTAATTAATTATTTTCCATCTGGTTATTATTTATCCTCTCAAAATATTAAGCGTAACCACCCCCACCCCTGTATCCCACCCCATCCATCAACCCTCCCTAGCACACAGAGCCACGCCCACCGGGTCTCCGCAGGCAGCCAGACATGGGGGAAAGAGAGTCCGGGACGCAGATTGGCCACAAAGAAGATGACCAACAAAATGATATCCCTCAAACCAGGTGCTGACCAGGATGTCTGTCTCTCCAGCCGGGGTGTCGTGTGCGACGTCAACGACGGATGGACTAGCACTAGCGACTAGCTTCTTTGTAACGGGCACCTTCTGACAACTGATTGTGTGGGTTGTTGCGCGTCGGCGTCCATGCGGGTGCCAAGTCTGGAATGACAAATAATGGAAATTAAGGCCCATGCAGGATATATGTATGCTGCGTTTTTGAGGTTTGAAACGGCATTGTTTATACCGTTCTGTAGTACTCCGTATGTGCTTGATTGGTGTTAGGCTATGTATGTTTGATGATATAGATGGTGGGTGCTGTGGTATGACATGACTGGATCTCGGTTTTGTCTTTGTTATGTCTCATGTAGTTGGTACTTGATGTTGGAGTATAGTGGCTATTGGTGTAGATGAGGCCGGCTTGTAATTTCATGATAGTATACAGGGTGTCTAGTGTTTACCGGTGTAGGACTCGATCTACACAAAACTCTCATGTCTCGAGACACGCGGATATCAAAGCGTCTCGCCTGTTTATCGTGCCACGACAGCCTCTACCAACAAAGACCACACGGCCTTAATATCAGGATAGGAGTCGGTCCACCCAGCTGGGATCATTGAGGTAAGTACTATCCAGATATCTCATCCCTTCATATAATCGATTCGCGTAATATATCGGGAACCTGTCGCTTGTATTATGGGGGGAAGGCAACCGAAACTACCCTTTGATATATGGGGTGTGATATCTGACCGTAGATACTGGCGAGAGCGAGATGAAAGGATATTGTCTATTATATCGTCGAGATAGACAGAGTATATATTTTCTAAATCAGAGGGATAATTAGAACGAGACAATCAACTACGCCATACTATTTATCTAAAATCGCAAACGCGGCCTAAGGTAAGCAAATGACCCCTAACATGCAGTTAGTTAGTTTAGTAGAAGGGAGAAAAACTGCGATGATCAGCCAAATCGCGCAGCCGTTCATCAAATCCAAGCGCCGGTTTACACGAGTAGCTACGAAAATATCCATATCAACAGTCGTAGATACAGTGCACGATATGTACATGATACAGACGAGGCATATCCACCTATCAAGCCAAGCCAAGCCCAGCAGGCTCGACAACGGCGTACAGACAGGACAACCATCTGCTGTGCCAGCTCGCCGACTAACCGTGCACCGGGTGTTATCATACCCCTTCAAGAATAAACACTATCCCCAGCCCAGACAAAACAAACCAAACCAGTCTACGGGCGAGTCAGTGCTACACAGCGGGCAGTTGTGATTTGCGTGCGCGTGCGACGCTAGTCCCGGCCGACGGCGTTCGATTTGTTCACTGTCTTCCGGTCCGGTATGTAGTCAACCAGGACGGAAGAAGGATCTGGGTGGGAATGGTTGGGTTGGCGGGTTTAGTAATTTGGGTTGGGTTTTTGTCAGTTGTCCTGGGTGATTTCGTTGGGGATTCAACGAGCGAGTCGACCAGAGAGTACGACTCGACTCGGTTATTGTCTACCACTTCTAAGGTCGCTTGGGATTAGGGTTGGGAAGTACTATATTCCCCATAGGTCTATGTGGATTATGTGAAGTTGCTGAGGATATGTGATCTATCCCGAAGGAGGAATATACTCCTTAGTAGGCTTTACGAGGGGAGATACTGATAGCTGGCGAGTGGGAAACAGGGTCCAGTAGTCATACCCAACCAGATGGACAAGTTACCATCATGGTCTGATCCAGACCAGCAAGGGCATCGGCAGTCTCAAGTCTCCAGTGCAGCTACACCACCAGTCTCGAACGTTCAAGTCGGTGAAGCAGCCTGCACTCACACCTTTCCTCCAAGCCAGATCTCCCACCGTCAAAGAATGGAGCGGTCATTGACAGGGGGAGGGGGCGCACCCAAACCAACGAGATAAGAATCGGGTTCGAGTTTGGCAAGTAAGGAAGGGCGTGTCTCTCTTTGTGGTGGACACACACCATCTGCGCCAAGCCCACATGTATGTGTGGAGGATGTTCGGTGCATTCCTCGAAGCGGGGTTTGTCGATAACAAGAACCAACTCAACCACGCAAGGTTTGGGGCGCTGGCTGGCTGGTAGGAAGGCCGATAAGTATGACTAGTACTTGCATTCTGGCGCCTCCCTGCGCCGGAGGAAGAGGGTGAATGGATGGCTGAGTCGATTGCATTCCACCACTGGAGATTAACATGGGAAAATGGGGGAGAGGGACTGGTGACCGAAAACGATTAGTTGGTATCTGGGACCAGGGGGGAACCTTTGGATCGAAAGCGCCACGCTTTGTCTTGTCGTGTCGCACGCGTGTTGTCTGACTTCATCACTCGGACAAATTACTAAGGTACTTGCTAGTATGCGAGACATTTGGACGGAGACTGGTTTTAATCCATTCTAGTTTATCTTCTATAATTTATATCTTCTTCTATTCTGCTTTTTCTACCTTATCTTTCTTCTATTTATTATTTATTTTATTTTATAATATAATTTATTATAATAATACCCTTTTCTGCCTAGAATTCTAGTGGGGTCAAGGCATGTGGCTGGACAAGTCAAGCGTCGCATGTCGAGACATTCCCCTTCTCTTCCCGGACAAGGAATGCTTCTAAGTGGTGATCATTCACTCCCATGGGTTGCCATGTGTTAGTAGCTAGCAAAGTCAAATTGCCCATCCATCTGTGGTTCTGTAATATTCTTTCTTACTTTCCTCTAAACAGAAAAAAATTAAAAACAAGTAAGTAAGTAAATTACAGAAAAAACGCGAGCAAGGGAGAGAATGAGACACACGCCTTCCCCCTCCCTCCTTCCGGAACCAGGAAATTGATGCTCTGTACCTCACTCCCTACCAGGCAAGGGAGGAAGAAAGAATCATCATTCTATCTCCGACCAGTCAAGTCAGATCATGGGTGGCGCTGGAGAAATGCCCCCCGGTCACTAGTGCAGCCCCCGGCGAACTGTCATGACACCTTGATACGAGTACTGATACTGGCTTGACTCAGTCCATCTGCTTCATATAGATAAATTATGTTTTGGTGATAGATCATGGTGATTTTATAGTAAATTAGTTGAAATGTATAATCAAGTAAAAGTCCAGACACTTACTCAGTCCTCAAGAGAACCGAGTGCCTACATAGTAAGTCGTTGAATAGTATACACAAAACTGGATAATAGAAGCGAAAGTCTAGAAATACAGTAAATTACTGCATACAGCAGTTTGCCAACCAACCGTACCCGGTCGACCCCTGAGGAAGATCGTTCAGTGCGGCCACGTGAAGGCAGACCGCATCGAGATCGTTGCCGACCGAGGGTTGGCTTTTCCTCTGTTTGACTTTCTTTCTTTCTTGTAATTAACCACGCGACTGCTGGTGTAATCGCTAGTAATTTTGGGTCCACTAGTAATGCTCTTCTAACAGCCACCTACCTGTCTATTTAGCTCTGCTTCATCCCTTGGCTATAATCATGTAGTAATGACTCTGGGGAATGAATCATGGGATCATTCTTATCATAAAGATAGAAGTTTAAGACTCCAGCCTGAATGAATATCATCTTGTCAGTACGAACTACCATACGTACCCAGGTAAGTACAACGGTACAAAGTACAGAGTACGACTAGCGGGTATGCCCCGCTACACCAGGCCCAAGCTTGGACGATTCAACGGAGATCAGTTTTGTCAGGCTGATACATCGTTTTGAACACCATTCTCGATGACGGAGTGATAGAAAGTGATCTCTCTGTGTGTGAGCTGGAAACTACCATGAGAGTACATACATAGTACATACCAAAATACGTATCAGACAGGACGATCCAAACTCCAATGATGCAAAGAATGACATTGATGATGTAATGTGGAGGAGCTTTCTTTCTTCTGTCTCGAAGAATGGTAGACTACAGATAGAAACAGAACTTGGAGACTAGCTACGAAGGTTACTCCCTCCCTTGATGAATGGGCTTCATCAATGGAACGTATCGGATTGGGTGACGGTGAGCCTGTTTCCCACCCACACCACGCCAACGAGGCACATGAGTGGTAGCACAATAGTCGTTATTATCACCACTTGACAAAAGAGTTCAGAATTACTGTAGGTTTCTCCCTGGAAACAGTCCTTCCCCTCGCATTTTTTTTTTCTGCTCTGCTACCCACCGGGCCGCCTCAAGCACCCCAGGAACAAGAAACAAGAATCACACACCAGTCTGAGACAACCCTGGCCACATGATCAGTGATCAACAACGTGTTTCTGGTTTTTGTTTGTTTGTTTGTTTGTTTGTTTGTTTGTTTTTTGACTCTTCTTTTTACCCTTCTTTTTATGTTACTTATCTGAATTATTTGTGCGACTACCTCGAAAACAACCATGTATCCATCTACCTGGTGGAAGATTCTTCAGACCACAAGGACGAAAAAAACATGTTGCAGAGAATGGTGCACTTGGGTGGTCATGCCCGCTTGGGCCATCTTGATTTGTCCGCTGGGTGTTGGATCGACTTCTTCGTTCCATGGATGTATTCTGGGCCCCACTTCCCGGGCTGGTCCAAGCTATCGTCCAATTCATTGCCCTGGCTGACTTGAATCTGGTAGTTCGATGTGATGATTAAATCAAACAGGATGAAATAAAATTCAATAAGATAAAAGATAAGGTTAAAAAAGATAGGATCAAAAAGAGGGAAAGTGAAGATCAGGTAAAGTTAGGCAGACAATACAAGATACATTAGGATAGGAAAGGAGAATCAAGAAATAAATTACAGTCATACAAACCGGAAGAAAAAGAAGACATCGAAAACGTCAAAGTGGATGTCAATGACAGTTAGTGGAGTTAAAAACAGCAAGAAGAAAAAATTGGCCAGTACGGAGAACGGAAAAGACTCCGTCAAAAGTGACCACAATCGCAATAAGTTACTGATGATCGCTGATGAAAAGGCGTGCTGTGGCCCCGGCTCGAAGACACCAGTCGATGGCGTGGGGCGGGGAGAAAGGATAGAAGCCGCCATGGGTCAGGGTGGGAGAACTGGTCGGTCCAGATCGACATGAGGATTGCCTAGTGGAGGTCAGATCCTTTGCCTAGTTCGGGCAAAGTCTGTTCAGGTACGGGAAGTACATCCATGACAGATTACAATTGTGAAATATATATTATATTTATATATTTATTTCAATGTCTATCTCTTTCTAAAAAAGAATATATGATATAGAATTTCAGATCATAGAATCTAGAGTGTAAAGATGAAACGGGAGAATAAGATAAAGTGGTACGGGTTGTGGACTGACACAAGAATCGAGTCCCCGATGGCAGAACAGAGCTGGATCACTCCAGCTCAGCAACAGAACGGTTTTGGAGTAACGTGGCCATTACCAGAAGTCCGTACCTGGCATCGAAGCTGTTATCACGGGTCTGATCAAGGATCTGGGTAGTAGCTTTTCTACTTATATCTTCATTTTTCTAATAGTATCTATTTAATAGTACGGAGTAGTATTATCGTGACTGTAGAATTATACATTATTTATGACTTAGCATGGCTTATTATGATTACAACAATATTTCTGACAAGACGGGAAATGTGGACAACAGGAACCGCCGCGGACAGCTTAGCTCTGGGACGGCGTCTTGGGCCCTGGATTCCTCCCCCAGAGAAAAAGCCGGCGGACGCCTCGTGGCGGTGGGTTTACTTAGTTAGTTCTTTTTTGTCAAAAAGGGTGGTAATTTATTATTATTATTATTATTTCATTTTTAGTCCCTCTCAGGTCATGACATGTGCTTTTTCCTGTGGAGTTTCGAGTTTTCAATCTAATTCATGGATTTTTAATCTCGAATTTATTTCCTATTCCTTCATCAAGGCTTGTGTCATCTGTGACATATTTTTATTTTTATCTTTATTTTTATTATTCTAATTAATCCGATTTACCATGACATATCTCTCCCACTTAAACTTAGACCGTACATAGTATACCTACAGTACATTGCCCTCTTTTCTCCTCATTCTAGTCGAGGACTGGATTGAGATCAGGTGTGGCACCGGCTAGACTCGCTAGTCCCTCCGATAACCTCTAGCCACCCAAACCCTCCCGCAAGGTGGTATTGTTGTCACTGTCGGGCCACGCTAAGGTGGACCTGAAATGACATGGGGGTGAAATTTGCCTGAAGGGCATTGGCTGGGAGGGTGTTCTTGTTGTGTGTCACGTTGGAAGGTGGAAAGAAGCGTGGTGCAGGTCGCTGGATGCACGAAGGAAGGGTGTGCCTGTATCACGATTTCTTCCGTGTAGACATACAGTAAAATTATGAATACTACAAGTGAAAGTATAGGTAAATAATATCCAGTAAATAATGAGGTCAATGATACTGTAATCTAGGATAAAATGATAAAAATCAGTCCATAAAAATCAAGTGTGTAATTACCAGATATTCAGGATTTGAGGATCGAGATATCAAACCATCGCCTCCCAGCTCAGGCCGTGTCATTGTGGTGATGATCAGGATGATGAGGTTGACAAATACTCACTATGAGAATCACCTCAAACAGAACAAAGAGAATCCTCCGGATGAAGATGAATCTGATTTTGGATCTGGGGAGGTGTGGTTGTTTAAATGCCGTTCCTTACCATCTGATCTCTCCCGCTTCTCCCCCCCTCCCTCTTTCTCTCACTCACCCCTGTCGGATTCTCCTGATCCATACATGACGAGAATTCTGTCATCGTCACCGTCTAGTCTAGTTTCTTGTCATTTTTCTGGAATTATACAATTCCTTTCCTCGGTCTGAGTGAAGGAAGAAAACAGACATCACACGGACAGGCACCAGATTTTCCCCTCGACTCCACCCGAGAAGCCCTTGATCTGGACATCATTGATAGCTCCCGCCGACTAGTTCTGTCTTTGGATCGAGTTCCAAACTGCTGTTTGAATTATTATTATTTTTGAATTATTTTATTCTATTTGATTTTCCATTTATTTTCCATTTATTTTCTATTTGGTACTTTTTTCTTGACTTTTTCTTTTTTTTTTCTTTTCGCTCTCTTTTCCCTCCTCCCCCTTCCCTCCATCTTTGATTTTTCGGCTTTTTCCCTCTACTTTATCCTTGACTTGATCGACGTCCCTTGGACGGTTTACTATCATTTCCCCCTCTCCATCCTTCCATTCTCTCTTTCTTTCCTCTCTCCTCTTCAGCTCTCTCGACCTTCCCCTCAATCCCTCCAGAATCCATTGAATCCTCAACCTTGGATCCTCCTTCTTTCCCACCCCCGCAGCTTCATCATACCCCCGTGAAAGTTGTCCTCACACTTCTTCCTGCCCAATCGTTTGTCCGTCTTCTGCTCGTGCCACGTTCCCGCCGCTCCCCCGATTGAAACGTTGGATCGGTCGTTCGAAAGGTAAAAAAAGCTCCTTCAGACCTCTGCATCCCCATCCATTGGCTCGAACGGTCCCCGTCCATTACTGCTTCCATACGGTTCTTCCCAACCTAACTGACCTAGACTGACTCGTTGGAAGGGATTCTTCATTCACCACTTGGGGCTTTGGATTTATTTTTATTTTATTCCTTTTCTTTTGATATAAAAGGCAATCTTGTCTTTCTTTCTTTCTTTTTTTTCTTTTCTTTTTTTTTTTTTTTGATTCTTATTTTT